>VWZI01013890.1:275898-289306 GCA_013396835.1 Psilopogon haemacephalus | reverse complement strand
TGGGTCAGCAAAGCCCTTTTAAGCTCCTCCAGTCCAACCCTTCTCTAGCTCTGCCCAGGCTGGGGCTAAACCGTGGCCCTCAGAACCTCTTAAACACCTCCCAGGATAAGCATTCAGCCACCTGCCTGGGCAACCTGTGCCAGGCTTTGAGAACCCTTTCAGTGAAGAAGTTTCTTCTAAAATGCCCAACCTGAGCCTCCCCTGGTGCCACTCGAGGCCACTTCCTCTCATCCTATCACTTGTTACTGGGGAGATGAGACCAACCCTCACCTGGCTCCAACCTCAATTCGAGGAGAGCCAAAAGGTCTCCCCCAAAGCTGCTCTTGTCCACACTGAACATCCAACCCCAGTTCCCCAGCTCAAGCTACCACCTCTCCCATGGGCAGGCAAAGCCTACCCACAGCCCTGGCACCAGCAGCACCCAAGCAGGACCCTCTGCAGTGTTCCAGGGCGGGAAGCAGGGGAGGGTTTCCCATCCTGCTCACCCTTTGGCTGCCAGCACTACAGACAGACCCTTGCCATCATCTGAACTATCTGCTCAGGAGCCTAATTCAATACACTCAGGCTCGCTGGTTGAGCATTTAGCTGAAACCCTAAGCCAGCCCTGCAGTAATTTGGCTGGGGAGGAATTGATTTTGACCATCAGCACTTTCTCATTTTCAAGAGAGTAGGAGTGTAACCAGGTTAATTTCTGTTAAGCACATTACCCAGGTGCTTTTGGCTGCCCAGCCCAATGATTATGTGTCTGACCTGAAAGATTATCATTGCAACCCAACAGGACACGAGCAGTAGCCTGTGATTGAGAGGGGGGACAGGACTGAGAGCAAACCTGCTCCTCTCCTACCCCAGGCCCCGACCCATCCTCATGTTTCCCCTCGCTCTAAACCTCTCCATGGCTCATCACTCCCCTCCAGGGCATTTAGGTCTGCTCCAGTAAGTGAATATCCTCAGTCAAGCTTACCTCCCAAGGCAGCACATCCTGCTAGATCAGCAGGAACTGCAGCTTTGATTTGGTCCTACACCAGCTTCAGCTCTGGCTTTCCTCTCTCTCACCCAAACCAGCTCTCTGCAGAGAGGAAGAAGAGGGACCTGGGGGTGCTGGTTGACAGGTGAACAGGAGCCAGCAGTGTGCCCAGGTGGCCAAGAAGGCCAAGGGCATCCTGGCCTGGCCGGCAGGAGCAGGGCAGTCCTTGTGCCACTGTGCTCAGCACTGCTCAGGACAGGTTCAGGCTGGATGTTAGGAGGAAGTTGTTGGCAGAGTGATTGGCACTGGAATGGGCAGCCCGGGGAGGTGGTGGAGTCCCCATCCCTGGAGGTGTTTAAGAGGAGCCTGCATGAGGCACTTAGCGCCAGGGGTGAGTTAATGAGAAGGGTTAGGTGGTAAATTGGACTCGGTGATCTCTTTGGGTCCCTTCCACCCTCTGACATGCTCTGATCCCCACCACCACCACCCCCCCAAGCCCGCGGGTGTGGGAGCAGGATGAGCGCAGGCTGGCCCCGGCTGCAGCGCTGCCTGTGCGCCGTTTCTCTCGCTCATCACAACTTTCTTCCGCTCCTAAAGCACCTTTCATCACGAACAGGATGGAGCGCGGCAGCTGTTGCGCAGCTCGGAGCGGGGCGCGGGCAGGAAGTGGAAGCAGCTCCCGCAGCTGCCGAGCCGGGGCCGGGAGCTGCGCTCACGCCAGCGCCCGCGGGGCCCTCGGCGCAGCCCCCGGCACAGCCCCCGGCACAGCCCCCGGCACGCTGCCGGCTCCCGCCCGGCACGCAACGGGCCCCATGTGGCAGGTGGGATGTGAGACGTGGCGAGCCGGGACCGCGGCGAGGAGAGCAGCTGCCGGCCTCGGGCGCCGCCGAGCATCCTCTGCCCTCTGCAGCGCCCGGCGCAGGCAGTCGAGATGCTGCAGCCCCCCGAGCCGCGGCACTGCGGCACTGCAGGGCTGCACTGGGGCACTGCGCACCTAAAGCATGGCGCTGCACACCCAGACCAGGGCATTGCACACCCAGACCAGGGCATTGCACACCCAAAGCATGGCACTGCACACCTAAAGCATGGCACTGCACACCCAGACCATGGCACTGCACACCCAAAACAGGGCATTGCACACCCAAACCAGGGCATTGCACACCCAGACCATGGCACTACATGTCCAAACCATGGCACAACACATCCAGCCATGGTGGACAGTCACAGGTCCAGCCATGGTGCTGCCCTCCCAGCTCAACTCCCCAGGCTGGGAGCTTGCAGCAGATCTGCCCCAGAGGTGGGAGCTGGAGACTGCACAGAGGCGCCGAGGGCAGGATTTAGGGGAGAGATGCTGGTGGATGCCCCAGCCCATGGCAAGGCTGTCCTGCTGCTCTGGCTGTTCTGTTTCAGTGCTACCAGTGCAGAGCAAGCTGTGTGCACTGCAGCACCTCACTTTGGGGCTGTTCTCCCCCATCCACCCTCCTTCACGGGTGGGAAATGTCCCCAGGGCTGGGGCTCGCTACCTGTGGGGGCTTGGCTCTCGTCCTGGGGAGCACAGTGTGGCCTCTGTCATGCTGTGGCCTCTGTTGGGCTGCAGCCACAATCATCATTCTGAGAAACGACACAACCCCCTCCTCTCCCTCGGCCCCAACCGCCCGAGCAGCCCCAGGAGCCTCAGGCCACAGGGACACCCTGGTGGCTCCACAGGGACCCTTGGCCACACACCCTGCAGGCTGCTGATAAAAGCCTCACGTTCGCTGCAGCGGAGTGTAGGGCGGGTGGGGGTGGGAGATAAAGTGCTGCTCCCCCTCCTCGAGCTGGATCTTCCCCTTTGAAAGGGACAAATATAACCAAGATGAGTCAGTTCCTCCGAGCTCCCAACCCCTGTACAATATGTAACTGGAATTTTTCATTTCAGCACTGCAGGGGAGGCAGAGCTGGAGAAGACAATGGAGCCAGCCCCGACCCAGCCAGGCAGTGCCAATTCTGTGTGCATGAGAAATAAAAACATTTTTTAATCTAAAAATAAAATTAGCTGTAAGAGACAGCAAGGAGCAGCTCTGCCTGTGCTCAGTGTCAGGCCCAGGCTCTGCTCCCTGGCACCAGGCAGCCTTGGGTGAGTTTCCTGCACTCTCAGGCCAGCTTGGGGTTTGCAGCTGCACCACTGAGCCAGGCAGGCCCTGGGCACCTGCACCAGGAGCTTCCTGAGCTGGCATCAGACCCAGAAGCAAAGCCACAGAAGGCAGGGAAACCTCCTGGGCTTCTTCTCTAACTGCAGAAAAGAAAGAGGTGGTCTAGGGACTGCAGGTGGAAGCTGCAGAGGGGCACAGCTGGTGCAGTGCTTAATGCATCCGAGAGCCAAAGGAGCATCTCTCCCTGCTCCCAAGTGAGGGGGGAGATACCCCAAACCCAGACCACTCCGGGACAACCTCCTCCCTGTTCTTGAGCTGCTGCCACCAGGGCTGGAGCAAACCTTCTGCCTCCCATTCTTCTCCCCAGCGCTGCCTTCACTAGGTTAGGTTTCTTCTGCCTTTCTTTTTGTCCTCTGACTTGACTCCTCGCTGGGTAGTGCTGTGTTTGATATTTTTAATCACTCAGCATGCATCAGAGTTTGGCAGCAGAAGAAAGTGAAGTTGAAAGAGACCAGAGATAGTTTGTCTTTGCCAGGGCTGCCTGCCAGCGCCACAACCTCTCATCCCTTGTGCTGTGTTTCCCTCTGCTGGAAAGTCATCAGCCGCAGCAGACGAGGTCTGCTTAAAAGCCATCATCGACCAGCAGCAGTTCCTAACCTTCTGGAGTGTTTCTTCAAACAAAAAAAATACAAGTTCTGAACCCTTCTGTCTTTATTTCACAGGCATAAAGACATTGCACATAGGTACGTGAGTGCGTCGGGAATGGAAATGGTCTGAAATGGGGCCAGGGGAGACTGAGGAACAATTTCTTTGCTGCAAGAGTGATCAGGCACTGGCACAGGCTGCCCAGGGGTGTGGTGGAGTCCCCATCTCTGGAGGTATCCAAGAAACTTGTGGCCATGGCACTTGGGGGCAGGGTTTGGTGGCCACGGCGGTGCTGGGCTGATGGTCTTAGAGGTGTTCTCCAGCCAAAACAACGCCATTAGAACAAAACAAACTCCTTAGAACACATCCAAGTGTGGCGTTGTAAGGCTGGCAGCCCCCGGGCGCTGCAGCTGCACCGAGGCTCAGTCTGCCCCCGGGCACAGCGCAGTCCTCCTGCCTCCTGGGCACGCAGAGATCAGCCCCTGAAGCCCAAACCATTCGTGCAGAACCGTGACAGTGCCCGAGGCCGGTGCTAGCTGATGCCAGCTCTTTGTGACACCGAGCCCGGTCCCGACGCCAGCTCGGGCGCGGTGCGACACCAGGCAGCGGAAGGCAGGCGACGAGAGGGAAGCCACTGCAGCCTGCCCGGCGCCCGGACCGTACCGCGGGGCACAGCTCGAAGCATCTCCAGATCCATGTGGCGCAGCCCTGCTGGCGCCGAGGCGAGGAGCAGGAGCGAGGAGCAGGAGCGAGGAGCAGGAGCGAGGAGCAGGAGCGAGGAGCGCTGCGACGGCCCCGGGAAGAGCGAGTCGCACCCCGCGGGCGCGCTGCTGCCGCCGCCTGCAGCCAGACCTCCCCTCCACTGGGGGGCGCCTGCAGGCAGCCGCCAGCCCCCCGGAAGGACGCGCACGGGGCCGGAAGCGGTGGTCGGCAGCGATGGCGGCGGCGGTGTCGTCGTTGGGCAGTTTGGGCAGTCCGGATGCCGACGGCGGGGTGAGGCGGCGAGCGGGGAGGAACGGGAAGGGTTCCCCGGCCCCTTCCCAGCGCCGGTGGCTGAGTGTGGGTTGTTTCAGGCCTCGTCGGGCTCGGAGGATGAGGCGAAGCCTGGCACGGCGGCGGCGGTGGCGGCGCAGAAGCGGGAGGAGAGGCTGCGCAAGTTCCGCGAGCTCCATTTGCTGCGGGTAGGTGGCGGCGGCCGTGAGTGGGGTGGGACCGGGTCCCGCCAGGGGTGTTGGGGACTGCCTGGCCCGGCTCGGCCCGGCCCGGCCCGGCTCGGCTCGGCTCGACTCGACTCGTCTCGGCTCCGGTGGGAGGTTGCTCTGCGGTTCCCTGCTCCCGCCGCAGCAGCGATTCCCGTTCCAGTCTAACCCGCACCCGGCCCCCGGGGGGTGATGGTTTCTGTGCCCCTCTGCAGAACGCAGCGTTTCACGCAGGGCCTGGCCCACTCCCCCCCGGGACAGGCTCCGCAGTTCCGGTTTTTCCCCCGTTTCTGTGCTCACCTTCATCAAAGCGTTTTTGTTCTTAGAACGAAGCTCGCAAACTGAATCACCAAGAAGTAGTGGAAGAAGACAAAAGACTTAAGTTGCCTGCCAACTGGGAAGCCAAAAAGGCTCGTCTGGAGTGGGAGCTGAAGGTGGAGGAAAAGAAAAAGGTAAAAGACACCAACCTGCAGCCTCCCACAGCCCTGCTGAGCTGCTGCCCCGGAGCCTGCAGGGTGGCCGTGCAGCTGTGGCAGCTCATACAAACATGACCCCCCCAGCCCCAAACCCATCTCGTAATGAGACTCCTCTGTATCTGAATCATTGCCCTGCACTAGAGGGTGTCAGGACTAATCTGGGGCGTTAACGAATTTGGTGTTTGGTGCATTGTGAGCATTTGAAATGGTCTTTGTGCTGCGTTAGGAATGTGCGGCCAGAGGAGAAGACTATGAGAGGGTTAAGCTGCTGGAGATCAGCGCTGAGGATGCCGAGAGGTGGGAGAGGAAAAAGAAGAGGAAAAATCCAGATCTGGGCTTTTCAGGTAGTGGCTTAACTGTCTGCCTTGTAGTGAGTGCCTTTATCAGTGTTTCAGTCACAAACTGAACCAGCAGATCAACCCTCACCTTGGCACCACTTCTTTTTTTTGTTCCCTCCAAGACTATGCAGCTGCTCAGCTGCGCCAGTACCAGAGGCTGACTCGACAGATCAAACCTGACCTGGAGCAGTACGAGAGGCTCAAAGAGCAGTAGTGAGTTGGATTTCAGTGTCTTGACACCCTCTGTGCTATTTCTACCTGGTTAGCAAAGACAGAAGGCTTTAACTAACCATTTCAGCACTTTCATGTCATTATTTATGCTGTGAGATGAGTTAGTTTTGTAACACAATCCTGACAGCCTGCCCAGCTGCCTTCATGTAGCTGCCCAGGGCAGTGGTGGGGTCCCCATCCCTGGAAGGGTTTCAAAGCCATGGAGATGTGGTGCTGAGGGAAACGGTTTAAGGGTGACCTGGCAGTGCTGGGTTAATTGTTGGACTTGACAATCTTAAAGGTCTTTTTCAAAACCCACCTGGATGCATTCCTGTGTGACCTACCCTGGGTGAGCCTGCCGTGGCAGGGAGGTTGGACTTGATCTCTGGCAGTCCCTTCCAACCTCTAAAAGTTCTGTGATTCCAGCCTAAACAATTCTGTGATTCTCTTAAATGCCTTGAAGGGTTAGACTCAAGCAGGGAGGGCTCAAAGCCATCAGCACTGCTGTGTAACCACTGCCTGTCTGTTCTGCCTAGCGGTGAAGCTCTTTACCCCACCTCCGACAGCCTTCTCCACGGCACCCACGTCCCATCTAAGGAAGGGATTGACAGAATGGTAGCAGATCTGGAGAAACAGTAAGTGAAGGGCAAGGTAAAGCAGAGCAGCTTGGGGCAGGTCCCTGGCAGCAGCTCTTTAACCTCTGCCACCCACGCTGCAGGATTGAGAAGCGGGAGAAGTACAGCCGGCGGCGGCCGTACAACGACGACGCCGACATCGACTACATCAACGAGAGGAACGCCAAGTTCAACAAGAAGGCTGAGAGGTTCTACGGCAAGTACACGGCTGAGATCAAGCAGAACCTGGAGAGAGGAACAGCTGTCTGAGCTGCCACCAGCAGGGTGCCTGGACAGCTCTCTGAGGGCTCGGCAGAGAGGGCTTGCAGGCAGTTTTGACTTGCGTCACTTGGTGGAGCTCATCAAGTCATTAATCTGATTAGCAGTAGTAGAAGTCATTTGCTTTTCATAGAGAGCTTGCATGAGGAACCAGCTTGGGCCATTTTGTCTCTCAATAAACTCTTCTCAAATTAGTATAAAGCTTTATCTTCATTCTGCAGTAGCTGAGGACCAGTCAGGTCCCTGGAAGCACTGTTCTGGGTGACTGAATGTTTGAGGCATGTGTGTGACCTGTGAGAGAAAAGCTGCCCCAGCTCTGTCACAGCCCAGTCTGGGTTCCCTGTGGGCAGCAGCTGTAGCCACCAGCCTGGCAGCAGCAAGAGGGCCAAGGTCAACCTTGGGTCTAGGTTGGTGAATGGGCAAGTTAGATTACTTCGAACAGGCTGCCCAGCAAGCTAGAGGAGGTGATGGAGTCACCATCCCTGGAGGTGCTCAAGATGTAGATGTGGTGCTTCAAGATTTAATGTAGTGGTCATGGTAAATAGGTTAGTGTTGGACTAGGCTTTATTTCCAACCTTGGCATAAACCCCACCCCCCTCAGTACACTGCCAGCCTCAGCTTGGCAGTTCATCTCTTTAAAAAGAAGCTTCCAAACTTGCAGTCAAAGTCAGTTTATTTTAGTGATTTATTTTACAAAAGTTTAACCAAGTGCTGCCCAAAGCCACACAACCACCCACTGACCTCTCTCTGGATAAGCCACAGAGCCCAAGCTACTTAGTGCTGAACTTGAGAAGCACTAAGCAGCTACAACAGCCCCCTCCCTGCCCTACAGTGACCCTCTAAAGCAACCTCAATCCGATCCAAACCTGCATCAAGCTGAGTCCAGCTGAGGTGCAAGGCTATCTACAGGAGCAGTGATGCCACCACAGGCTCCACTTCCAGAGGGGCACCCAAGGCAGCTACTCTGGGGGCTCTGAACTCTACACAGCCTGGACACGATCCCAGAATCGAAATCCACTTCCAAACACTGCCAAAATAACCTAAGAAAGCTAAAACCTGCAGATAACCACTGCCAACAGCTCACCCAACACAGGTCTAAGACTTGACACATTTGAGAAGCCAGTGCAAAACTAAAGTTTATTGACTGGAAGTAAACAATTACACAATGTAAATGTCCAAAAGAAGAGCTACTCAACTACTGTTTAGAAAAAGTTACCCACCTGGAAGTTCCTAGTCCATTAAAGCAATACAAAATATTTACAAATATACACAAAGATTCCCAGCTGGGGGCTTCCTGGATCACTGTGCTCTAGATCTGAAAGAGAAACCTAAGACTCCAAAATTAACATCTCAAAATAAATACTCAGTATTAACAAAAAGTGAAAAGTGTCTTCAACCTGACCAACAAAGTTCAGATCTCACTACTGAAGGCTGCAGGAGGCTGCAGTCAAGACAGGGACACGCAGAGACTTAACGTGCCCTGAAGGGTGCACTTTTAGGTGAGAAGTTTAGGAAAGTTTTCTTCTCCTCCTTCTTGACAGGAACCCACTGCCCATAGGGACTTCCCCCCTTCCTGTCATCTTCTTTGGCCACAGGAGCTGGTGGCTCTTTAACAACACTGCTGGCTGGTTTCTGCAGCACTGGCTTTGCCATTGTGTTCTGGAAAAAGAAAAAAGGATTTTTTTTTAGTTTAAAGAGAAGGAATGGACCCACAACCTGTCAGCTCAAGGGGGTTGTCTGTGCTGGTTGCACAATTTTCACCATTAACTGACACAGGATGCAGGGAAGTTGCTTTTTTGCTCAAGGCTGCATTGTTAAAATACATCCAAACAGAACTGAAGCAAGCTCAGCTCTGGTGAGAGCCTGCTCACACTGTTCACTCCACAGTACAGATGTTCAACATTATCAGGTGATGGGAAATGAACATCCTTTGTGAACACACTGCTCTGGAGGCTTTACAGTGCTTGCTGCTGAAGCACTCATCTTCCTCATCACCAAACCACCGAATTCAGCTTGGTATTGTTATTAACATCTTTTAATCTGGCACTGGTGCTGGGGAACATGTCGAGGAAGGGTAAAGTGCTGGACTGCCCTCTGGGGAAGTCACTTACATTAGGGCTGAAAGAAATGCTCCTCTGTATGGCTGCTCTCTCCATCCCACTCTTGGCCATGTCTTCTTCAGGTCTTCTGGACTGCTAGAGAAGAGCACACAGAGCTTAAGAGCGAGGCCAGGCCACCCCAAGCAAGGCAGTCACTAGAGCATGAACTGTCTGGCAGAGCTCTTTCAGGTATTTACAGGTCAGGTAGCTGTAAGCTACTGCAAATATGCAAACAGATCAATGCTGACCTCAGTCTGATAGAAGTATCAAATGCTTTTCAATGTGCTGGTGCCAATTCAGAGGTGCCCTGAGGCCAGGCCCCAGGTAGAGGTTATAAAGCACTCTAACAACTGGCAGCAATGGACTGCCAGGGCAGGGCAGGTGGCATGGAGATCTGCACAGCCATCCTGCAGAGCTTTGGATAACAACAGTCAACTTATCTGCAGGTGATGCAGGCCTCTTCTTCTGTACTCTCTCAACATCTGGAATATATTGCATATATTATGAAAGGGATGCCTGGACCAATTGGCTACAACTCTCAGCCAGTTTTACTTCCATTTTATCAAACCTCAGAGTTACTGCAGGTTTGTATTTACCACCAAAGCAGGCTGAGACCACAACAGAACCAAACTCAACAAGAAAAAAAATAATAATAAATGCAAATTCACTTTCAAGCTGCTCCAGCTTCTCCCTCCCTTAACTGCACAGCAGCTATCACCCACAATGTCCCTTAATTACCACCAGATTTTCTTCATCATGTCTGGAACCATAGTCATGATTTCTATAAGACAGAAATAAAGTATGTAAAATGCATTGTGTGCTTGGGAATGTTAACTTCTGGGAAACAGTTTGTTGCACATGAAAAGCTTTTAACAGTTAAAAAGAGTAGAAAGATTTCACCTTTAAAAAAAACACCAGCAAAAACCATCACTATTCACTGGGCTCTGCTAAGGAAACTCCTTGGTTTAAGGCAGAGATATCAAACTACTCTAATGGGCAACATTCTACTAGGAGAAGAACTCAAGGCAAGCTACATTCACCTCTCCTCCTCAAGCTGGCACTGATGGAAAGCTTGCATGGACTCAGGGGATCGACCACCTCTGGGAGTCCACAGTGCTGGCAGCTCCAAGGCTGCAGTGGTTTCTAGAGCAGTTTTTAAGCTTTTTGGTCGATTTCAACTTTTTGTTCAAGGGTTTGAATTCATCAAGTGCAGAGTTAAGCACTAGAACACATCCATGCAGAAAACGAGGTTCAAGAGGAGTTTGTTTACCTTTGCACTGAGAATGCTCCAGCCCATACTTACCTCAGCTGACTCCCCAGCATCTTCCTGCTCTGGTTTCTCAGTTTTAATCTCTTTGGAAGGAGGAAGGATCTTCAAGCTCGCTGGCAAGACAATGTTATCTGTTCCCAGAGCTTTGGCAGCATTTGCTTTTGCAATTTCCAGCAGTTCCCTCTTATCTGGAAGGGGAAGGGAAGTGTCATTTTCTTATCTTTAAACCAACATCATAGAGTGGCCTAGGCTGGAAAGGACCTCATCTACTCCAACCTCCCCACCATGTTCAGGGACACCTCAACTAGACTCAGCTGCTCAAGGTCTCATCCAGCCTGACCTTGAACACCCCCAGGCAGGAGGCAGCCACAACTCCCTGGGCAGCCTATTCCAGCATCTCACCTGCCTGATACTGAGTAACTTCCTCAGCTCCAAACCACCTTCTGCCTGCAGCTTGACTATCGCTGCATCAACAGGAGCACCAAGTGTGCTCCTTTCTCAGCTGAACTATTTTTTTACCTATTTATGGCCATGCAAAGATTTTCTTCCTCCACTCTGCTGTTACCAGTTCCAGCACAAGCGAAGATGAGAACGTGGCTGTTAAATACCAACTGTACATTTTGAGGTTCTCATATGATCCTCCCAAACCTTACCTTTCTCACTCAGGTGGAGAGGTGACCTGCTCCGAGATCTTGTTCTTGACCTGCTCCTCCAGCTCCTGTAAGCCTCCCGGTAGATGGTTCTGCCAAAGCCGTAGTACCTGCGGCCTCTGGACCGGGACCTGCTCCTCGAGTAGGACCTTCTGTAGTAGGATCTCCCACGAGACCAGGACCTGCTGCGGGAGCGGTAGCGCGGAGGCGAGCGGCGGTAGCGGCGGTAGTGCCTGGCGTGGTAGCGGCTCCGGTACCTGGGGTAGCAGCCGCGGGAGCGCGAGCGGCTGCGCGAGTAGGAGCGCGAGGAGCGGCGGCAGCGCCGCGAGCCCTTCCGCCGAGCACACGACCGAGACCGGGAGCGGCTCCAGCTCCGGGAGGACGCTGACGAGGAGCTGCTGGAGCTGGAGCGGGAGCTGCAAGAGGATCTGCTGGATGACCTCGTGGAGGACCTGTCGCAGCTCCTCTTGGACCTCAGCGAGGACTCTCTCTTCTTGGGCGAGTCGAGGGTTAAGTCATCCATGAAGCCTGTCATGGCCTCGGTTTTCCGCCCCACTCCTTTCTCCGGGCGGCTGCTGTCGGAAGCTGGTTTCGCCACTGGTCGGCAGTACCCAGTTTCTGTTCCTGTTGGGGGTGAGAAGGGGGAAGCTGAACGCTGACATCCACCGAGTCAACAGCAACAACAAACGCTCTGACACATGGGCCAAAAGCTCACGGGTAATTAAGCAGACCAAGGATGCTCGTCCAGCTCATCGGCATGTTTGCTACCTGACGATTTGATGTTTCATCATTCCCTCTCTTGCAGACAGTTTCCTACATGACATAAAGAAGCCTCCGGTTTAAACCATGAGCAGCCCTGAGTGGAATTTTGAAGGGGATTTGTTTGGGTGAGGTTAAAGCTTAATACCACACAACTTAGGCAGAAAGGAGGTAAAGTCTATTTTTCTTCTCTCCAAACCAATTTTTCCAAGTTTAATCTAAATATAGCTTTGGGCATCTACAATGCAAAATAAAACGTTATGCCAGAACCACAGAAGGAGTTGGAAGGGACCTCAGAAGATCATTTAGTCCAACTCCCCTGCTACACCTAGAGCAAATCAGTACAAACTTCTGTTCAACTGCAGGAGGAAACTTAAGTTTTACTCTTTTCCTCCGAAAAAAAGCGAGTAAAAATGGTAAGCAGCCTCCACGAGACAAAGCAGCTCCACAAGTTCTTCAACATAAAAGCTGCCCAGGGAGATGGTGACAGCTTCATCCCTAGAAGTTTTAAGGCCAGGCTGGATGCGGCTCCAGGCAACCTGATCTAGTTTAAAGTGACTCCCAAGGAGAGAGATTCCTCACTAGGACCCAGGAGGGCAATCTGATCTAGTGGGAAGCCTCCCTGTTCCCGTGGCAGTTTGGGTTGGAACTGGCTGATCCTTGAAGTCAATAAACGACCTGCACAATAAACTCTGCACAGCCCAGCAGCATCTGGAGGCAGCTGCTGCTAGAAACATTCCAGGTAAGAGCAAAACACAGCTCAGGATTCCTGGCACAGGGCTGGTGAAGGAGGCGCCGCTCATTAAGGTTGGCATTAATCATTGCATGGTTGTCTCGTCCCTCTCAGGGCAGCCGTTTCACGGCTACAAAGGTCTCTGTGCTCCGGGGTGTAGCTGGGGTGGCTGTGCAAGGACTAATCTTATCTCCAGGACTTAAACCCTGAGTTACGTCACCACCTGCCTGCCCAAGGCAGCTTTTTATTTTTTCAGTCACGGAAACTCTACTCAGGGCTTACTGCAAACCCGAGCTGCCCGAAATAGAAACCCTCGCTAAAACCCAATCACGGGTGCCAAGTTCTACCCCAGTTCGTAGAGGAACTACTTTTGTTACTACTACGGTTCAAGTTTCACTACTTCACCTCTAAGCAAGGGTCAAGGTCACCAGCACTACGCTGGGCTGGGCTAAGAGGAAGCAACTGATTAATCCTGACCCCACCGCAGCCCCCACCCCGTCCCCTGCGCTAAGCCGCCCGGGCAGCAGCGACTCCAGCGCCGATGGCACCGGACACAGCCCCCGCACCACCGCCCGGCAAACCGCGCACGGTCCCCTCCGCCCTCACGTTAAGGATCTGAGCTCTCAGGGAGGGGATTTCGCGTCCGAGGCTGTTCACGGCCACTTACCGCTGGGCGCATCCGGACACCCTCGGGGCTGGTTCCCATGAGACGCCTGAACACTCCTGTAAGGAATAAAAGGAGAGCCCTGAATTACCTGCGGCCCGCACCCCGTAACGGCGACACCCCCCCAACGAAAGCGTTAAACGAGAGAGCAGTAACCGCCTCTCACAGCCCACAAAACTCCCTTTCAGCCAGCGCACCGCAGCCCTCCCACACTCCGCGAGTGGCTCCAAGCAGCCCTCCCCCACGGTACCCCCACACCGCGCCCCAGCAACTCACTGGCTCCAGCCAGCAGCTCCACCCGCGCACGGGTCCTGCTCCTGTGGGGACGCCTGAGGAGACAGCCCCGCTTCGTGAGTCACCCCCATAGCGACCGCTG
>VWZI01013890.1:260717-275276 GCA_013396835.1 Psilopogon haemacephalus | reverse complement strand
CCTGCGGAGCTGGGTGCCAGCCCTTGGGGTACGCCAGGTCCCTTCTGTTCCTCCCGCAGGGCTTGGGAAGGCTCAACCATGTCAGGATTTCTGGAGAGCTTGAGGTGCTCCGAGTGCGTGGACTGGGGGGAGAAACGAAACACAATCGCTTCCGTCGCCGCAGGAGTGCTGGTACCGACTTCCTTAGCTGCTCTTTGGGCCCTTTCAGCTGTCAGCTAACACCTCACAACCAGCTCAGGCTGCCCACAGCCTCACCCAGCCTGGCTGCAAACACCTCCAGGGATGAGGCTTCCACCACCTCCCTGGGCAGCCCCTGCCAGGCTCTCACCACCCTCATGCTGAGCAACTTCTTCCTAACATCCAGTCTGCATCTCCCCATTTCCAGCTGTGTTCCCTTCCCCCCAGTCCCATCACTACCTGACAGCCTCAAAAGTCCCTCCCCAGCTTTCTCGTAGGCCCCTTCAGATACTGAAAGGTCACACTCCTGTTGTTGTGAGATTTGTGCCCAATTTTGACCTGGTTCTATCTGAATAGTTTTTTACAGGTTGGTGGATAATCATAGATGCAGCTGTAAAATACCCTAAAGTAGAAGACTTCAACCACTCCTACCATGCTTGTGGGGTTATAGCCACTATTGCATTCCTCATGTAAGTGTCATTTCTTGCTCCTGGAACCACCAACAAACTTAGTATCTTTCTGATCTCTTATATTAATAATTTAAAAACCAATCAGTGTGCAGTACAGGGCCAAATCCTATTAGTCTTTGGGGGAAAAAAAAACCAGAACAAAACAGCTTTTTAGGCTGGTTCCTCTTTAACAAGCTCCACAGTGTCCTTTTTTTGGTGAGCAGGTTCCTGAGCAGCTTCTGCTGTTGTCATGCAAACACTTCTTGCTTTGCCTTTGCTTACTCTGTTGTCTCCTCTTGTGCTGGTGCAGGATCAATGCTGTGTCCAACGGGCAGGTGCGGGGTGACAGCTACAGTGAAGGCTGCCTGGGGCAAACAGGTATGGTGGTAGCAGCTCTCTGGAACCTTGAAGAGTTGTAAGAGCTGTAGCAGAGTGTGTGTTGTGTGTCTGCACAGCTCTGGTGTGTGCTGTGAGCCAAAAGCATGCCGAGGGCCAGCAGTGCCTGCACAAAGCATCCTTTTGTCTCTTTCAAGGTGCTCGGATCTGGCTGTTCATTGGGTTCATGATGGCTTTTGGATCTCTGATTGCTTCCATGTGGATCCTCTTTGGAGGCTACGTTGTTAAAGGTAAGGTGCAGTGTGGGATGTGAGCTGATCTTTTTTTTCAAAGCTTCAGGTATTTTAAGTTCTTCCCCCTGAGGGTGGTGAGGCACTGGAGCAGGTTGCCCAGAGGGAATTGTGGAGGCTCCAAGGCTGGAAATTTTCAAAGCCAGGTTGGATGGGGCCTTGAGCAACCTCCTCCAGTAGGAGGTGTCCCTGCCCGTGGCAGGGAGTTGGAGCTGGATGGTCCTTAAGGTTCCTTCCAACCCAAACCATTCTGAGTCTGTAAATTACCACTGAATTTCAGAACTCAGTTTCTAGGCAACCCAGTTTTAATCCTTTGGTTCCCTGCACCACCGTTCCATACACTCTGCTGTGACTGGGGCAGGCTTCTCTACTTGGAAGTCACAAACTTCCACCTCTCCTCAGCAGGAACACAGGTCCTGCTCACCTGGGAGCTGTGCTGATGTCCTTAAACTGCTGCAGTTATTCTGGGAGTCATTCCCTGAACAGAAGTTTTCCTGCAGATTGCTCCCAAAGCCTCTCTAATAAATTAAATCCACTTAAATGAAAGTGGTTGAGTACGGGAGTGCAATTTGGTGTTTCTGAAGTGCCAGAGAGATAGGATGTGCTTGAAAATCCCTTCCCAAAAGTGATGATTTTTTGTCTTTTGCTAGAGAAAGCAGCAGTGTACCCAGGAATTGCTGTGTTTTTCCAGAATGCCTTCATATTTTTTGGGTAAGACTCCTTTCTTCAATTTTTGTGACAAGAACCAAAACTTTCTGTTGTCTGGGGGAGTTTTTTTAAGTCTAGACCTGGGTGAATCCAGGCTGGGTGCAGAACGGGTTAAGAGCAGCTCTGAAGAGACTCGGAGGTGTTGGTGGCTGAGAAGCTCCCCAGGAGCCAGCAATGCCTTCATGCAGCCCAGCAGGCTGCAGAGAGACTTTGGCGGAGGGTGTCTGAAGCCCCTGCCAGGCTAATGGTTTGGAGCTGAGGCAGAGCAGGGTTAGAGTGGAGTTGAGGAAGAAGTTCTTCAGTAGGGGGGTGGTGAGAGTCTGGCACAGGCTGCCCAGGGAGGCTGTGGCTGCCTCCTGCCTGGGGGTGTTCAAGGCCAGGCTGGATGTGGCCTTGAGCTGAGTCTGGTTGAGAAGTGTCCCTGAGCCTGGTGGGGAGGTTGGAGCAGAGGAGCTCTGAGCCCTTGCAGGATTGCACAACCTGCTGGTGAAGGCCAGGGGGTGTCAGGGCTCTGTGTAGGTTTCAGTGCAGGTCCAGGGTCTGGATTTGCAGACCCCAGAAGCTGCTGAGTTTAAAGCAGGAGGTGTTTGATCTGCTGCCCTCTGACCTCCTGTCCCTTCTGCTCCCAACAGAGGCTTGGTCTTCAAGTTTGGCCGCACGGAAGATCTGTGGCAGTGACTGCAGCTGTGGAGCTGTCCTGGCTGTGCTGCTTTTTAACTCCACCCTCCCAACCTTTTGTAAACCTCACTTTGTAAGCTGTTGTGTCTCTGGAGAGAGAAGTGAAGGAAAACTTCAATCTCAGCACTAAAAATCCTGGTCCTGTTCTGATGTATTTTTGTTTTTTTTACTCTCCTGTGTTCATTCCAATCTCGTCCTGCTCCTGACAAAGGTCAAAGTTGCTCCCAGTGCTGAGGGCAGTCACTTTCTGCTAGGATGTTTGCTACAAGTAAATAAGTGTAGAGGGAAAATGGATCCATTTAACCAGCTCTTTCTAGGACATTTACAATCCAGATGCTTTAAACCCCACCTCCTGCCCCCCTTTTTAACATCTATTTATTAAATATTTCCTGTTTCTGGACAATATAATCATTTCTTCAATTTCAAAACTTGCTGTCTGCCTGTGGTGTTTTGTTTTTTTTTTATTTCCATCATTTTACAAAGGTAAACTCTGCTGGCTTGGGTTGGGTTGGTATTGGGTTTTTTCCCCCCCTCCTCGAGTGTTTTGTTCATCCTGTGGTGACAATAAGGAAGTAGGTGGTGAGTAACAACTCGCTGTTGCTGTGGAGGGTGGTTTAAAGGCACAACAGAAATTATGCTCAGCCACAGAGCTTCCTGTTGGCCATTTTCTAACCACTGTACCAACAAGGAAGCACTTCTCAGAGCAGATCTCTCCTCACACCAGGGACAGTCACTACACCAAGGAGAATTTTGATCTCTAGCCCCATTCACTCAGGCTGGCTGCTCCAGAGGCCCAAGGATAGACGACAGATGGAAATCAAACATTGTTCCTTAAAAGCCTTCTGCTAGAGCTCAACCACTGGAGAAGCATATCTGGTTGGGTGGTGGCTACAAAGAACAGTATAGAGTGGTCTGAGCTGGGAGGGACCAACAAAGCTCATCCAGTCCAACCCCCCCTGCACTCTGCAGGTTCCTGCTCCACTAGCTCAGGCTGCTCAGAGCCCTGTCAAGCCTCACCTTGAATATCTCCAGGGAAGGGGCCCCAAACACCTCCCTGGGCAACCTGTTGCAGTGCTCCAGCTGAGCTTGGGTGAAGCTCTTGCACACACAGCAGTTTGTGAGCTGTGAGGTGATGGTTTTGAACTGAAAAGAGATTTAGCCTGGATAAAAGCAAAAGATTTTGTATGCTGAGGGTGTGAGACCCTGCCCCAGGCTGCCCTGAGAGGTGGGAGCTGCCCCATGCCTGCAACCACTGCAGGTCAGGTTGTTTGGGGCCTTGAGCAAGCTGCTGTAGTTGGGGATGTCCTTGCTGAGTGCAGCGTGGGGTGGGTTAGAGGAATTTTCAAGGTCTCTTCCCACCCAAACCATTCCATGACTTCATAAGGTGACTGTGCAGTGCATCCAGGCTGAGTGTCCCCAGCAGCAGCTGTGGGCAGCTGCTACCTCAAGCACACCATGGTCAATAAACCCTGCCCCTTCCTCCACCAGGCATTCTTCATCCCTTGAAACCTGCCCCACAGCTCCTGAGCTGCTTTGCTTTAATCCCTGCTGAGTGAATCGAGGTCAGCTGCCTGGCACTGAGCATCCCAGAGGTCAGGCCCTGCCTGCAGCCTTCCCTTTCTCCTCAGCACTTCAGTTTTAATCAAGTGTGCTGAAAAACATCAAAGCAATCACATTTGGACATTTTTTTTATTAGGGAAGCATTTTGGAAAGAGGTTGAAAGGTAGTTGGGCAACTCATTTTGAAAGAGAAGCAGCCCTGAGGCTCCCAATGCACCTGAAAACAACAAGAGGTTGCTTGCAGAGGATGCTCTGCCTGACCCCCCCAAGTGTCTGCAGCACAGCCCTGCTTGTCTTGGGCTAAAACTGCTCAGCCAAGGCTCTGGGAATGAGCCCTTGGTACCAGGCAGGACCAAGGACTATTCCCTCAGCTTCTGCTCTCCACACCTCCAGGGCAGCCTTCTGAGCAGCCGAGCCCACAGTGGTGCAGATTGTCAGGGCCCAGCCAGGCTATTCTGAGGTCTGCTGCCAAATCTGCCGTGTGAGCAAACACCACTGACTGGGGTCACTGTCCCCAAGCTGAATTATTTGATTTCTGGCCACCTGAAGCTCCAAAGAGCTTGGCCAAGCCAAGTCAGGATAGCTTTTCCTTGAAGCAGTCAGCTAGCTCCAAGAGCTCAGCCTGGTGAGAGGCAGAGCTCTGGCCCTGCTCCAGCTCACTCATCAAATCCCTTCTCAGCAAGGCCTGCAGCAGAATGAATTTAGCTTCAACCCTGAGGGCTTTGACACTTCACTAGGTAACAACCAGCAGGCAATCCCTGACAAGTTCTACTTTAAAAGACAGATTTTGGCTTTCAAACTTCAGAGATTAAAACAGTTTCAAGTTTCCAGGCATTTGGGTTGGCAGCAATGGATGCAGCCAACAGTTTTGTTTGTTTTGGACACATCCCACAAATAATCAATTGAAGAGCAAGCCCCAAGCAGAGAAGCAAAATGTGTTTGAGTCTGCAGCTGTAAAATTTACACCCTGTGTCTTGTAAGAATAACTTGATCAGTTCATTACTAATTTATTGTGTCTCCATTGCCCCTCTCAGGTGCTCTTTCCACCCACCCCAGCAATTCATTTCCTCTAGGGACAAACAGAGGAAGCTTATCTTGGTCATGGCCATCCTCAAGGCTTCTTCCATCCCAAATCCACCATCAGGGCTTCTTCCATCCCAAATCCATCACCAGGGGTTCTTCCATTTCAAATCCATCACCAAAGGTTCTTCTCCAAATCCATCCTCAGGGGTTCTTCCATTCAAAATCCAACAGCCAAATGGGGAAACTGTGGGGACAAACACTCCTGTGTGACCTCTGAGGTCCCTTCCAAGCTGAGCCATTCCGTACTGATGCATTTATGATTCCCCCTGTGCCCACCCCAGCTCTGAGGCTCCTTGCTGACCACCACCATTTCTCTCATTCAGCTCCTTCATTTCAAACAGGGGATCCAAAGCTTACTGTGAAGAGTAATTCCCACCCTATTATTCAATCCAGACATTTCCCCACAGTTCACTTCACACTGCAACTCACCTCCCAGTAAAATTGGTCTTCAAAGTACTTGGAGGCAGGGATGGTCCGAAACACTTTGAGGTTTAGGATGGAACCTGGTTGGAAAAATCAGTTACCCACTGAAGCACACCTCAGTGCCCAGCTAAACTGGGGGTTGATCTAAAGCCTCTTCTGCACTGCTGACAGCAAGTGCAGCAAGAAGGGACTTTTAGAAATGTGGAATCATTAAGGGTGGAAAAGACTTTGAGTCCAGCTGGAACACAGCTGAGGATGAGAGGGAAGGGATTGAAGCTTGAGGAGGGCAGATTGAGGCTGTAGATCAGGAAGAAATTCTTGCCAGTGAGGGGGGGCAGACACTGGCACAGGTTGCCCAGGAGGGCTGTGGATGTGCCCTCCCTGGAGGTGTTAAAGCATTGAGCAACCTGGGCCAGGGGGAGGTCTTCCTGCCCACGGCAGGGGGATGGAACTAGAAGATTTTTAAGATCTCTTCCAACCCAACCCATTCTGTGGATCTCTGAATGGGAACACACAGGCCCTGGCCCAAGGAGAGGAATAAAGGACTGCAGGTTTTCAACACTGACCTGTAATGAACCCTGTTATTGAGGCAACACTGATGGTCAGGCAGAGGGCTCCAACATGACTCAAGACCAAGCTACCCAGCCTGAAAAGCAAAACAAGAGTTTCACCTTCTCCAGCTGCTGGACTCAGAGGTAAGAGCCAATATGAGCCTGAATCTCCACAGCAAAACCTCAGCAAAATCCTCTTCCTCTTCAATCTCACTGCAGCTGCAGCTCAGTGTTTAAAGAAAGCCATTCAGAAGCAGACTACAATAACAATTAGTGAAACTTCCTAGCAGGAATTTCTGTACCTTGGTAAGTTGTCCCAGTTTTGTATCACTAAGAGAACGACCTGGGCAAGGCCTCCAAGCACAGCAGGCAAGCCAAAGGTGAAATGAACTCCAGAGGTGTCATGGATCTTGAGAGCAGGATTCAAGCATCTCTGGGAAGAAGAAGAAGAGGTTTCAGTGCCCCGCTGAAAGGACACAAGTTGGCCACAGCATTGTTGTCTGTCACAAAGCTTTAACTTTGCTCTTGCAAACTGGAATCCTGTGCTCTGCTCAAAAGCATTCCAGGGTTCCTGGCTATAGTGTTGTGGAAAGAGGTGTCCCATGCTGGAAAAGGTTTTACAGAATCACAAAAATCACAGCACAGCTCAGGGTGGAAGAGACCTCAGAGCTCCTCTGCTCCAACCTCCCCACCATGCCCAGAGACACCTCTCAACCAGACTCCGTTCAAGGCCTCATCCAGCCTGGCATTGAGCACCCCCAGGCAGGAGGCAGCCACAGCCTCCCTGGGCAGCCTCTGCCATGCTCTCACCACCCTCCTACTGCAGAACTTCTACCTCAGCTCCAGCCTAACCCTGCTCTGCCTCAGGTCCAAACCATTCCCCCTTGGCCTGGCTCTAGAGACCCTCACCAAAAGTCTCTCTGCAGCCTTCCTGCAGGATCCCTTCAGGCACTGGCAGCAGCTCTGAGGTCCCCCTGGAACCTTCTCTGCAGGCTGCACCCCCCCAGCTCCCTCAGCCTGTGCTCACAGCAGAGCTGCTCCAGCCCTTGGCTCACCTTTGTGGCCTCCTCTGGACTCTCTCCAGCAGCTCTGTGTCCTCTTTATGCTGGGGACAACAGAACTGGAGGCAGGATTTGAGATGAGGTCTGAGCAGAGCCAAGGGGCAGAATCCCCTCTCCCACCCTCTGCCCACACTCCTGGGGAGCTTCTCAGCACCCAACACCTCCAAGACTCTTTCTTCAGAGCTGCTCTCAACCCACTCTGCACCCAGCTTGGATCTCTGCCTGGGACTGGCCCAACCCAGACACAGAAACTTGCAGTGTGACTTCTACAAACCATCCGAAGATCCATGCCAGGTCTGAGCATTACCTGCAAGCAGTAGGAGCCCAGGATGGTTACCAGACTGGCAAGCAGGCCCAGAATCATTGCAATCCAGGGGTGCTCAATACTCTGAGCTGCATAACCCACAGCAACCCCACCAGCCAGCACTGCACTCTGGATGTGACTCTGCAAAAGAAACCAACAAAAACATGAGGAGAGAGCTCAGGCAGCACTTGCAGCAGCCCAGTTTCACAGATCTCATCATTCTCACACAAGTGAGATCTCTTTAGGGTAGGTTTGGGCCTCTGAAAACTGCAAATCACAATCTGAGACCCTGAGTTCTTAGTTAGAGCTTCAGTGTTCTGCTCAGGAGGCTGAAGGTCATAGAATCACAGAATGGTAGGGGTGGGAAGGGAGCTCCAGAGATCCAGCCCAACCCCCCTGCCAAATCAAGATCACACAGGAACACATCCAGATGGGTTTTGAACATCTCCAGAGGAGGAGACTCCACAGCCTCTCTGGGCAGTCTGCTCCAGGCCTCTGCACCCTCACACTGAAGAATTTTCTCTTCATGGTGAGGTTCAACCTCCTGGGCTCCAGTTTGTGCCCACTGCTCCTTGTCCTGTCACTGGGCACCACCCACAAGAGCCTGGCACCTACATCCTGACACTCATCCCTCAGATATTTTTGATTGTGTCCCCTCTCAGCCTCCTCCAGACTACACAGCCCCAGGGCTCTCAGCCTTTCTTCACAGCAGAGCTGTGCCAGTCCCTTCATCGTCCTCAGAGCCTCCACTGGAGTCTGTCCAGCAGATCTCTGTCTCTCTTGCAAGGGGAAGGCCACAGCTGCACAGAGTATTCCAGGTGTGGTCTCAGCAGGGCCGAGCAGATCCTCCCTAGCCCTGCTGGCCACACTGAGGAGCACCAGGCTGAAAAGCTGCACTGGTTTGCACTTCCCTGCTGCCCCACTTAGCTCAGGGCATGACTGAGAGGAGCAGCAAAGGCTCTCCCCCAGGCTGTGCCTTCCTCCCAGGTCTCACCATGTGGAATTTGCCATCCTTGGTGGTCAGAGCAGACAGCACAAAGGCAGCCACGGTGCTCACTGCCAGGGCGAAGTAGGTGTTGGAGATGCCCCTGCCCCCACCTGCCACTGCCAGCCCATAGCTGAGGCTGGGCCAGGACACCCACAGGAATAGAGTACCTGGGAGACAAAGACAAAGCAACTACCATTATCAGCTCTAAGCCACAGTGACTGCACCACCAGCTGGCTCTGGAGGGCTCCAGGCTGCCTTCTGGCACAGGGGCTGGAAGAACTCATGATAATAAACCCCCCCTCAAATGGTCTCTTCAAGAAAAAGAATGAAACTCTCATACATTCAGGTCCTGCCCCCCCGTGCCCTCTATCACACTCCCCAGCCTTCACCAGGCTTTTATCTTTGCTCTTCTGTGCCTAGGCAGGGACTGCCTTTTTATATCTCTGTTCAGCACCTTGCAAAACAAAACTGAGCCCTGGCCCCAGCTGGGAACTGCCAGCAGGACTGAAATAGAAGCTGTGACCTCAGCTTTGGTCTGTGGGTCCCTCAGCAAAACTCCTACAGCAGCCCCAAGGGGCCAGGCCTGCTGGGGAGGGAGCAGTTAACCTGCCACAGCCTTTGTGCTGAGACTGAAAGTAAACAAACCAGGGCCCAGGAGCTGTGGCAGCAGCAGCAGCAGCCTGCTTGGCTGGCAGGAAACTGCTGAGAGCCACCAACCCTTTGTCAGCACAGCAGCAGCAGCAGCACTTTGCTGTGCTTGGCTGCATTCAGACCTGCAGTTTGGATGCAAAAGCTTCAATGTGCTGTGGGCAGCCCCCCAAAAACCTCCCTTAGGTTCTCACTGCAATTCCTCCTTCCAGCTGAGATGTTCAAGCAAGTGCCTTACCCAACATGGAAAACAAATCTGACTTTGGGGTCCTCCTGCTCTTCTCAGACCTTGGTGGTGGCTCAGAGAAACGTGAGGAGACTGCCAGACCAAAGTAGGCTCCAAAGAGGTGAACCTGCCTCAGGCTGCTGTTGTCTGGGAGCTGTATCAACAGAACAATCAAATCTGTGGTTTCCTGCAGACCACAGGAGGCCTCTGATGCAGCTCCTGATGTAGCTGCTCAGGTAACCTCTCTCTAGGCAAGTTATTTTCACAGCCCCTCAGCTCCTGCACGAGTTACTCATTGGAGATGAACTTCACTGAATTCAGTGCAGCTCACAAAGACCCAATCCATGCACAGAGAGTCTGGGGCATGTTTACACAGTGCAGTAAATGCAGGTCTGGCTCTGCTGCCCAGGCTGGGCTGGGCTGGGCTGTCATTCACACTAGGAATCATCCAGACTCAGCTGACACAAGGAGGAGGTGAAGTTTAAAGGCATTTAGTGGCTTAGCATAGGTCAAGGCTTTCATTGGTGAGCTGGGGATGGTGAGGGCATGAGCAATGCCAAATGCTCTACACCCCAAATCCATCAGATCAGCTTCTCCTTTAAAGCCAAGAGTACAGATCAGGGCATGCAGGGTTTGTAGTTCCATGTCCTGAAGGTCAGGCTTCAGCTCTTAACAAAACCACAGCCCCAGGCTAAGCAAGAGGAGATAAAACACAGCTGGGACCAGAGCTGTTTAGGCTGGAAGAGACCTTTAAGGTCATCCAGTCCAATGCTGCCAAGTCCACTGCCAAAGCATCCCCCTCAGCACAGCATCTGCATGGCTTTAAAAGCCCTCCAGGGATGAAGATCCAACCATTTCCTGGGATATTGCTGTCAGCAGAGCACCAACAAGCCAGCACAAGGCAACACCCCAAAGTCCCAGTGCCATTTGCCCCCCTCCATGCCTGGCAGTCACAGACAGTACCTGCAGGAACACTTTGTTCATGCCTCTGCTCAGGTGGAAAGCTGTGATCTCCACAACTGCCATCAGAATCAGCTGCACAGGATTGGCCTTCCCAAGAACAGCTCCAGTGGAGATGACCACAGCAGTCATGGTCACCATAGCCCTTGCTATCCTGCAGGGAAGCAAAACCAGTCCTGGATCAGAACCATGCCAGCCAGGGCCAGTAAAACCCTCCTGAAATAGCTGCAGATGTGGCAATGCTGATTCACAACCAGCTCCAGTTCTACATTGTTTCAATCCTACCAAGAACTAATTACCTTCTTTGACCATCCTGGACTGGCCTTTGAAGAAGGAAATATAACAAATCTTCTACCAGCACAGAACACTGGACACCAAGTGCAATGATCAGGAGGTTAAACCCAGTGCTGCTAAATCCATATCTTCTGAGGAAGAGGAAGAAGAAGCCAAATCCAAACACCAGCATGTGGTTGACATCTTGAAAAGCTGCATGACAGGAAAGATTAATGGAGTGGGGAGGTCATTTGTGGGGAAGTTACTGACACAGAGTGAATTCCTGGTTCAAAAACCTAAATGCAGGATGACAACTGAGAAGGCTGCAGGTAGAAATTCAGGTGCTCCTTATCAGTCTGTGCCTGTGAAGGAGTCCAGAGCTTGCTTGCCAATCCATAGGCAGGCAGAAAAACACCACCTCTGGCCCTGAATTTATTTGAACCAAGGGAATTTCATAGGATCACAGAATGGTTTAGGTTGGAAGAGACCTCAAAGCTCAGCCAGTTCCAACCCCCTGCCACAGGGGGTGCCAGCCTGGATTGTCCACCTGGAGCACAAAGCCATCCCATGCCAGCCTGCTCTAGCTGAGGATGCCCCTGCTGACTGCAGAGGGGCTTGGACTGGATGACCTGTGGAGGTCCCTTCCAACCCAGACCATTGTATGATTCACAGACCTCACAGAGGTCTTTGCCCTCAGTTCTACCTTCCTGAGAGCCAAGATCACCACAAGCAAGCAGCAGCAGAGCAATGCCACAGTTCAGTGTCCCTTCAGTGCTGCTCCAGAGGTGACTGCACTGCACAGGTGCAAGGCAGAGTGCTCAGAGGGCAATAAAACCACTCCACACCTCACCCACAAACACTGAGCTGCTCAGTGCAAAAGCAGCCACGAGCCCTTCCAGAGCCAGGCTGCTGATCTTACCCGAGTAGGCATTGCTGGGTACAGGGACTTGACCATCTGAGATGAAGAAGTAGAAGAGGAGGATGAAGGCAGCTTGCAGGAGGAGGATCAGCCACGGGAGGCTGCTTCGGAAGCTGCGGTAGCGAGCAGGCATCCTGCACTGCACTGCACTGCACTGCACTGCACTGCACCAGACACAGGCACACTTATTTGGCTCTATAAAAATGTTCCAGTAACCCCCAAACCAATAGGAAAGGAGGTGAGGGAGGTGGGGGAGGGCAGGAATAAAATCTCTCAAGAGAGATAAAAAAGCCCAGGAGGCATCAGCCAGGAGCAGTTCCTTATCTGTGCCGTGTCAGGAGCCCCAGCCTAGCACAGCTGACATGGGCTCAACTCAGGCAGTCCTCATGAGCACAGCCAGGTCAAGCTGGCAGGACTCAGTGCTGCAGGACACCACCCCTGGGGGTTTCTCTAGCTGCTTTGGGGCTGTGCTCACAGCCCAGAAGCCCAACTGTGTCCTGGGCTGCACCCAAAGTGGGGCCAGCAGGGCAAGGGAAGGGATTCTACCACTCTGCTCTGCTCTCATGAGACCCTGCCTGGAGCACTGCATCCAGGTCTGGTGGCCCCAGTACAAGAAGGGCCTGGAACTCCTGGAGAGGGTCCAGAGGAGGCCATGAGGATGATCAGAGGGCTGAAGAACTTCCCCTATGGAGACAAGCTGAGAGAAGAGGCTTGACCCTGGTGGTCCCTCAGATACAGGCTGGAACCCCTTTGTTGGTCAGTTTAGGGTCACCTGTCCTGTCCACCCCTCCCTGCAGGTGCCACCTTTGACTTGCTGCACCCCAGCAGGTACTCAAGATTTAGCATTGACCTCAGCCTGCATCCCAACCCTTGGTACTAACTCTCGCCATCAGCATCCTGGCTGCTAGAAGCAGTCCCTGTCTGTGCAAGCATGTCCTGAACTTCACAAGTGCTGGGTCTGAGCAGACAAACTTCTGAACGTGACCAGTCCTGTTCCAGCTCCAGGCAGGACACTTGGCTGTGGAATTCTGGATGCCCCTGACCATCCCCGGGCTGGGCTCTCTCTTCAGCGTGCTGCTGGGAACCACAAACCACTCACCACATCCTCCAAATCCTTTAATTCTCACCTTGCCTTCATCCAGAAGCGACTCAACTTCTACTACCACATAGTGACTGCAAGGGCCCTGCTGCCCTGTGGCTCCTTTTGATAAGGCACAGCCTTTTAAAAAGCCTTTTTTAACCCAGGAGCTGCTGGAAGGAGCTTTTGCAGCACAGGAGCAAGGCTGAAGGGTGGCAGCTGACTGTGTTCAGCACATCCCTAGGCACAGGCACCATCATTTGGCAGGTAAGATTTGGCTGTTGGCAGATCAGGTTACTTGGCCGCTGAGGACCATTTCTGAAGCCATAGAACGAATGTTACCATCTCAATATTCACTCTGCTTTTGGTAACTTGGAAGCTCTCTTTGCTCAGGTAATCCCGGAGATTAAATTCGTGTTAATTATGCCTCGAATTTCCTCTTCCGAGGCCGTGTCAAGCCCCAGCGCCGTGCTTCAGACAGCGACAGTGCACACAGACGGGTCCAAAGCCACCTACCGGTGACAGAAAGGTGCATTAAACACACACAGGCAGAAAAATTCTCAGTCCAGAATCGTGTGAGCCTTGCTCAGCGAGGTCCATCACTCCCAGAGAGGCCTGGCAAGCTCCTAACAGCCAACCCAGCTCCAGGCCAGGCTCGAGAGGCTCAGGGTGCCCCTGGGCACCAGCCTGCAGCCAGTCAAAGGACGAGAGGCTGCCGGGCCGGGCCGGGCCAGGCCTCCCTCAGGTTCGGGAGCCGCCATTGGGTTCCTCACGGTTTGCACAGTCCAAAGGAAGCTAGAGAGGCGCGGGGCGGGGACTCTGCCGAGGGGACGCCAGGGTGTGGAGGTGCCAAACGCCGAGCTGCGGGCCCAGGCCTGCGGCGGGGAGCGGCTGCGCTCCCTGACCGTGACTAGGCAGCACCGGCGGCGCTCTGCCCCGCCCCTCGCCTCCCATTGGCTGGACATCAGCCCCTCTCCACAGGCCTCCCTTAGGGACTGGCTTCCCATTGGCCGAAGGCTGACTCCCCTCGTGACCTCTGATTGGCCCATCTCCAGCCACCGGCCGTGTTTGGGCCGATCGAGGGGCGATAGGCCAAGTCGCCCCGCCCCGCCTCGATTACTGCCTCGCGATTGGACAGATCGCCTATCACTCTATTGTGTGGGTCCTGTATTGGCTGGAGGGGTCTGTCAGTCACTCAGAGGGAGTTTCCTTCTCTTCCGTGAGCCGTCAGTACAGAGCCATGCTGGGGGGAACGCACGGGTGGCGACAAGCTGCCGCCGCGTATCTGTGCACCTGAGGCTTAGCTGCTTCGCTTTTCCCAGCAGTCTATTTGTCAGCAAGCTTGCCAATCAAGCGTGAAAGGCGGAACTTCAGTGTCAGTGTGACAGAGGAAATTGATCCCTCCTTCTTCCGTTTCCGACTGGATAGCTGAGCTGTCCTTTTATTTTTATTTGTCTCTCCCATTGGGCAGTTTTGCTATCCATCACAACACGGGGCGGGAACAAGCCCAGAAGGACAGCAGGCGGGAAAAGAATAAAACCCTCTCACTGATTGGTCCGCAAACCATCAATCTACGAGTCCCTCCCTTTGACAGGCTGTAGTGGCCGTCAATCAAAGGCATAGGCGGGCCATCCGATGGTGCTGGGCGGAACCAACTTTCTGACGCCACCATGGGTCTCTTAGGCCGTCCGTCTGTCTTTCCGCGCTGCCTATTGGCCGAGCACGCTGTCACTCCGCTAGAGTCAACGGCTTGATTGGGAAGCGCCGAAAGAGGCGGGGCGCTGCGCAGCGACTGCGCGGGGGGACGCGGCGGGGGGGGGCGGGCCAGGAATTATTTTTTTTTCTTTG
>VWZI01013890.1:244827-260335 GCA_013396835.1 Psilopogon haemacephalus | reverse complement strand
ACCGCGACATGGCGTCTCGGCTCCCCTCAGGCGCTGCCCTGCCCCGCCCCGCGGCCTGGTCGCGTCGTCGCTAGGCCGCACCGACCCCTCCGCCGCCCCCTCCTCTGCTGCCAGCTCCGCCGAGGCGCCCAGGCCGGGGGGGAGCTGCTGGCCAAGGTCCTGTCGGCGCTGCCTGAAGGAAGCAGTGAGGAGCCACTGGGAGCCTCCCCCCCGACCCCTTCATCCCGGGGCTCTGCACCGTGCCGGGGACCCTCACCGTCCTGTCTCCCGGTAGAGATTTCCCGAGGGACTTCTCGGGGCTGGGTTTTCCCATAGGGGCCAAGCATGGTTCACAGTGAGGTGATGCTGAAGGACGTGGTTTAGTGCCAGACGAGGGAGAGTTAGGTAATGTTTGGCCTCCGCCATCCTAAAGGTCGTTTCCAACTGAAACAGTTCCACGAGTCTAGGGCTCTGTGGCGGCAGCAGCATGGCAGGGCAGGCTGGCAGCTTGCACTAGGGCACAGCAACTTGGATTTCACGTGGTGGTGGTGGTGGTGAAGATGTCTGTGCCGTGGACTCTGCAATGGCAGCCTGCCAGGGCCAAAGGTGTAGCAGCGAGGGGATGTGAGCCACAGCCTGCATGGGTGCTGCTCGGAGCTGGGCTGGCTGGTGGGGAAAAGCACAGCAGGTGTCTGCCTTGCCTCTGACCCACGGAGTGAGGAGGGGAGCTGCAGAGAGGTGAGGTGCACGTTCTTGAGCTGTACCTCAGTGGAGAAAGCACAGCAGGTGTCTGCCTTGCCTCTGACACATGGAGTGAGAAGGGGAGCTGCAGAGAGGTGAGGTGCACGTTCTTGGGCTGTACCTCAGTGGCGTCCCTGAACAGCAGCTCCTTTGCCAGGTGTTTACATGTGGAACACTCCAAACCAGAGACACATTCCTAAGTGTTTGCTTGTTGTGAGTGTGTTCAGAGCTTCGCCTTCCTGGCCGTGACAGATTTTCTCTGCCAGGCACTGGTTCTGTTTCTCTGCCCAGGGAAGCCTTGCAAAGCTGGCTTCTGAAAAGCTCTGGTGAGCACAGTGACCCACTCCCATTTCTAGTTCATTTGAGGTTTATGTATGCAGTGGCTGGAAACTTGAGCAATCTCATAGAATGCAGATGTTAGCTGTGAATGAGGGAAGAAGTTGTCTGTGAGCCCTCACCTTCACAAACTGTCACAGCTCATCCTCGTTGGAGTGAGCCCCTGGGTGAGAGCAGAGGGGATCTTGGTGCTTTTGACTTCCAGGTGTTGTGGAAATGGTGCTTGGGATGTTCAAAAGCAGCCTTTGCTTAGAGGTTCCTGTTTGAGGAAGAGGATTCAAATATAAGCAAGTCCCTACAGAACGACCAATTTTTCAAAAGTCCTTCAAAATCCTGTGCTCTCTGTTGTCTGTGAGGAGCCTGGCTGGAAAGGTGGGGTGAGAGAAGGAAGGAAAAGCAGTAAAAGCTGAGAACAACACCAGCTGATGGATGTCTTAAGCAGGTGGAGCTGTGTGGAGAGCTAAGGCAGACTCCTGGCTTCTTGTACTAACTTTTCCTGGATGATTTAGTTCAGACCTGGGAGGGTTTTGTTTCATTTTAGCCTTTGTTTCATGTGGCATTTTGACACACAGAAGTAGTCAGCGACTTCAAAGTGTCATCCCACAGCAAGACTGAAGGCTTCTCTCTGGAAATCCAACCAGGGAGAGAGAGAGATTTCAGCACAGGTTGTGACTCTCTTCTCTTGATTTTGCTCTGCTGCTTCTCCTTTCCCCTGTTTTTTCTCTCCCCCTCCCCTCTCTTTTCTTTGCTCTCCATAACTGAAAGAGATTAGGTACAGGTAGCTTCTCCTATAACTATAGATCTCTAAATTCTTGTAATGATTATAGCTGTTTACTCAATTTATCTTAATTGTCACCATCAGCTTACACAAAGCAGTAAACAGAGTTATCAGGAGGCAGCATCATAGTGTTAGAAGCAAAGCAAAGGCTGAACAAACAGCATGATTGAGATACTCAACTCTGGTAGGATTTTTGTTTGCTTTTTTTTTTTTTTTTCTTTCCAAATTGAGGCCAATCCTCCCATCCTTGTTCCCTCTCCAAGCTTTCGGGTGCAGAGCCAGGCACAACTGGCACAGGCAGACCCAAGTGAGTGCAGTGGAGATGCTGCAAAGCTGAGGAGTTGTGGAGCAGGTGAAGCAATGGAGGAATTGTCCTGCAGTGAGGCTGCTGGTGTGGGGGGGGCTCTGCCTGTGTCAATCTGAAGCAAATTTATAAGAAGCGCTAGAAAAAGGATTTCTGATCACAGAGTTAGAAATAAAACACCTGGGGCTGCACTGAAAAATGTGAATTTCTTAGCATTCTTGGATGTTAAAGGTTGTACCAGCTCCTGCAGCAGCCTTTTTAACAGGTTGTTCTGAGGCTTCACAGCCTCACTTATTTGAAATTTTACAGCTGGATTTGTTTCAAGGACTTCCCCCTACACACAGTTTGCTACCTGAATTAAACAGCCTGTTTGGCCTCAGCCCCTCCAAAGCACTTCCAAAGTCATTCCTGACCAATCTCCCCCCGCTCCCCAGCCCCTTCTCCACCAAATTGCCAGCAGCTGTTCTCCAGGTTGCTTTTTTCCATTCTGCTGTTTCCTTCCTTCTGCTTTTTGCCCTTTTTTCTCCCTTCAGTTTATTTTTCCTCCACACCTCCATTTCTGAGGTCCTTCCTGATGTGCCAGCGCTGCCTTTAGTGTTCCTGTGACTGGAGCCTGGGGTGGCAGTGGTGCAGTACCACAGCTTCAGCCCAGTGGTACCATCTGTGCTCTGAGAAACCTGATGAGTCCCCATCTAATGTGTGTGATTTACAAGTGTTCAGTGCAGATAGAACATCACAGCAGAGCTGTGCTTTCTGTAGGTCTCCAAACCCAGGAAAATAATGACAGGAATGGGGAGAGCTCTTTTTTTGCCCACAGTGGATGTTCAAAACTTTGCCTTTTTAGCCTTCCCCCCCCCCAACCCCAGCTCTCTATTGCCGTTGTTTTGCAGTGCTCTGCTGATTAAGATCGTACCTCTGACACTGAACATGCCTTAAAACCTTAATTGTTAATTAAAAGTATTCATTGCAGCTTGTCATCAGTTAAGCAATTAAAGTTTACTTGTTGCTGCTTGTTCCTCACTCTTCCCAAGTCCCCGTCCTTGATCTGCTTTCTTGCTGATGCTGCTTCTTTAGGCTCTACTGAGTCACATTGGCACTTGGGACCGATTTTGTAGCCGGTTGGATTTGCAGATGAATTCCACATGTTAGTGGCTCGACTTGCACTGTCACATTGGCTGTGCCTCCTGCATTTCCTGACAACAGGCCTTAAACACTTGAGAATTAGGATTTTTAATTTTTTTTTTTTTAGCCCTGTTGATATATATTGGCCTCTATCACAAGCACTACCTGGGCTGGCAGCCAAGCAAGTGCCTGGGAGGATGTGTCTGTGTCTGTGTCTGATCTCCAAGTGGTTGCTGATTGGCATAAAGGCAGCCTGGGCATCTGGTGCTGGGCATCTCCTGCTGGGCATCATACCATGACCCCTTTGCTACTTCTGGTTCTCTGTGCCACCCAACTTCTGATAGGGCTTCTTGCCAAGGACTTGATTCTTAGCTCTGCTGACAGCCAAATAAACTGTAGGGAAGAGCAGTTCAGTGCTGACTGCAGGAACATGACCTTTTTGAAGGCTTTTTCTTTTTAAGTCCCTGATGATTCTTCCTCCTGATTTATCCTGGCACTTTTTTTATAAGCTTTCTATAAAGAGGGGAAAAAAAAAACCCAACAAACCATTTTCTTCCCAGCCTACCCTGGAGGTCTGTAACAAACCAGCAGTTAGGCCTTTAACTTAAATTCAGGTCTCCAATCTAATTTTGCTTACATTTAAATGTGTTCTGCAGTGTCAACCCCAATGGTGTATGCAATATCACTTCCCTCTGCCAGTGACTTTCTCTCCCTGCAGTTCCTGCTGTTTTCTTTGCTGTGTTTTCAGCAGTTTGCAGTTTTACCATGGTGGGCTCCCAGCTCCTCTGGTTTCAGCACTCCAGTTCCAGTTGCTGATTTCATGCTTATGGTTCTGTATTTGCTTCCAGAACCACTGTTAAGAGGCTTCTGGTTTTTATCTTCCTTTCCTTAACGTTTCCGTAGTTGAGTTGATCTGTGCCATATCAAGATGCTGAATAAATATAGTCTGGGAGGTTTCCTGGGATTCTTTACATTTTTCCTGTTCCCAAATGCAGTCAGCAAGTGTTTCACATAATAGCTCCCAATATAGAATCCTAGAATGGTTTGGATTAGAAGGGACCTGAAGGATCATCTGGTTGCAACCCCCCTGCCATGACACCACTAGGTCAGCTTGCTCAAGGCCCCATCCAACCTGACTTTCAACACTCCCAGGCTTGGAGCCTCCACAGTCTCTCTGGGCAACCTGTCCCAGTGCCTCACCATCCTCGTGGGGATGAATTTCTTCCTAATGTCTCATCTCAATCCAGCTTCTCCCAGTTTGAAGCCCTCACCCCCTGTGCTGTCACACATACCTGGCACTCCCCAGCAGTTGTGTTTTCTGTCTTGCATTCTTGCTGGGCTTACTCTGTGTCACCTTTATTGTCCACCAGTAATTATCTTCTAGGTATTTGTGTGTTCTTTGAAACACTGTGGCAAGCAGGACAAGGGAGATTATTCTTCCTCCATCCTTGGCACTGGTCAGGTCCTGTGTCCAGTTCTGGGTCCCTCCATTCAAGAGAGATGTTGAGGTGCTGGAAGGTGTCCAGAGAAGGGCAGCAAGGCTGGGGAGGGGCCTGGAGCACAGCCCCAAGAGGAGAGGCTGAGGGAGCTGGGGGTGTGCAGCCTGCAGAAGAGGATGCTCAGGGCAGAGCTCATTGCTCTCTGCAGCTCTCTGAAGGGAGGTTGTGGCCAGCTGGGGTTGGGCTCTGCTGCCAGGCACCCAGGGACAAGAGGGGACACGGGCTGAAGCTGTGGCAGGGCAGGCTCAGGCTGGATGTTAGGAGGAAGTTGGCAGAGAGAGAGATTGGCATTGGAATGGGCTGGAGGGGAGGTGGTGGAGTCCCCATCCCTGGAGGTGTTCAAGCCTGGATGGGCACTGAGTGCCATGGTCTGGTTGATTGGATAGAGCTGGGTGCTAGGTTGGGCTGGATGAGCTTGGAGCTCTCTTCCAGCCAGCCTGATTCTATGATTCTCCAGTGGTGCTCACTTGACACCCCCAATGTCCTCTCTGCCATTGGCTGGGTGACCTTGAGGTGGTGATGGGAGATGGCCAAGGAATGAACAAAGTGTGCTCAGCTTCACCTTTCTCAAGCCTACCTCTGTGCTTGGCACTCTGCCACCCTCAAGCTGCCTTCCTCTCCCTTGTCATCCTCTTGTGTGAGTCAGGCTGCAGGGTGAAACACACCACCAGTGCTGCTCCTGCTTTGGGTTTGGGCTCTGGTTTGGGTCTGGGGGGGTGATTCTTAGTGATTCTTTTTATTTGTAGGCATTTTTACCTTACAGCAAGCAGAGTGCCTGTTTCTGTGGGGTAGTATAAAGAGAACAAAGAAGAAGAAGGGGAAAAGGAGGAACCAAAAAAAAAAGGGAAATGGCATCTGGCACTCGAGGGGTGGGGAGGAAGAATAAGGAGGGAAATTATTGGTTTGAAAATTCACAAGGGGGGCACAGGCACTGCTGGGTTATGAATAAATCTTTCTTACCCAGTGTACATTAGCAATCAGTTGACCTTTCAGAGGATCTGCAGCACTGTAATCACTGCTCCTTCCCCTTTGGTACCCTGCTCTCCTCAGCAATGTGTCCAGCCTTCCCCCTCCCAAGATTAAATGCCATATGCTAGCCTTGGAGGGCAAGCCCCTGGCTTCCTTCACCCTCTGCCAGAGTGCTGGAGGCAGATCTTATATGTATATATATTTTTTTTTTTTTTCTTTGACATGTGTCAGAAAATTGGATAACCCAGATTTTAGGAATTTGTCTGCACCAATCTCTCTCTGTACACAGAACACGCTCGGAATTCTGATTAGAAAGGCTCCAATTTATTCCACGATGCCAATCTGAGGGCCGGGGAGGTTAGGAAGCACTTCTGCCTTCTGAATGTTATCTCGAAGTGAGGCTACTGACGCAGCAGCTATCAGAGCTGGAGAGATGTGTGGATGTGCCCAGGAAGATCAATGACTAGAAGAGGTTTGCAGCCACCAAATGGCTGGTGCTGGATTCCCAGGGCTGGCTGGGTGGTGGGAGGGGAGGTGCAGAGGGGTGGAGAGTAGGTAACAATGGAAAGGGAAGAAGAGTGCCTGGGGGGAATCAAGGGGCTGCAGAGCAAAGATGAAGAGGCTGGTACCAAGCAGAGAAAGGGAGGAGGTCTGCTGCTGAATTATTGTAGTCCTTTCATTCCTCTGATCCTCTTTGAATGGTCTGTGGTATCAAACACGAGAGCAGAGCAGTGAGCAAGGTGGCCAGAGGAGAGGTCTCTTGGCCTGGCTTTCTTTAACTTTTGCTTGTGAGCAGTGATTAAGGTGGCCAAAGGAGAGGTCTCTTGGCCTGACTTTCTTGGAGCTTTAACTCTTGCTGGGCATTTTTCAGCTATTGCTGATTCCATCCCTCACTGCAGAGGTGTCTGTTCAGGAGGCACCTGCTAATTAACTTCTGAGCCATGTGCCTGCCGGGCACAGCACCCCTCAGTGTGCAGCTTACACCTCCATGGGAGAAGGGGAGCTGAGATCTGTGTTCCTCTCTCCCTCCTACAGAGGCTCCTTGCCATCTGCAGCCTGCAGTGTGCAGCTGAGGTGCTGTCACCCAGCTGTGTGTGGAGCTGTGGCAGCACAGAAGTTCAGCACCCCCTCAAAGCCATCCCATCTCCAGGAGGGAGCTGATGTTTGGAGGCTGCTGCCTAGATCAATTTTAAAGCTGAGGTGTTTAGTTATGGGCTGCACTCTCTGACTCCACAGCCCTGCATGCTTTAATTGGGGGGGAGCAAGGGGACCCAGTTACAGGAGTACAGTGCCCTTAAAATATTTTCCCTGAGTGCCTGTGTGCATAGAAACAGAATCGTTGGAAGAGACCTTTAAGATCATTGAGTCCAACTTTTAACCCAACCCCACCATGCCCATCAAACCATGTCCCCAAGTGCCAGGCCCACAGGTTTCTTGAACACCTCCAGGGATGGTGACTCCACCACCTCCCTGGGCAGCCTCTGCCACTCTTGCAGCAAAGAAACTGTTCCTAATATCCAACCTCCTGCAGCTGATAACCCAGAAGGTGTCACCCAGCGCAGACCTTTGTTGCTGAGGCCAGCAGGAGTGGATGGAGATAACTGTCTTGTGTCTTAGTCTGGTACTCATTAAAGTCTTAATTGCCTTTGAGTCCTTCAGATGACTGAGAAGTAAGCTCTCGAAGAGCGTGAGGAGAGGCTTATTACAAATGTTGTATTGTTACAGTTCCACTTGAGAAGGTGGTAAAAGTCACCACGGCCCTGGGATTGATAGGGACTTAATACCAGAAATCACTTCAAGGGCTGCCTCACAAAAGTCTTACTCAGCAGATGCTTTAACTTAGAGCAGCACTTCCCAGCTGAGGAGCATTACTTGTGACAGCTCTCATTTGCCAGGAGAAGTGTGTGCTCCTTATGGCTTCCAGAGGCAGAAAAAGGAACAGTAGCTGGAAGTGTAAGCCAGGGGAAAGAGCCTGCACCACACCGCAGCCAGAAAAAGGATTGCCTGGGTGTGATGCTTGGAGGAGTGTACTCGGATCTGAAGAGCTGCACATGGGCAATTCAGCAGCAGGGCCAGAAAGAATGTGGTGAATGTGTACCCAAGTGGCTGTCACCTTTCATGGCTGAATGGCTTCTGAGTGCAGCTGCTTCTTCTAGAATGGTGGTGAAGGTCTAAGCTTAAATCAACAGAGAATGGCAGCATGTGCAAGCAGGGACCTGTCTAGCAATGGGACGAGGGGCAATGGTTTGGAGCTGAGGCAGAGCAGGGTTAGGCTGGAGCTGAGGAAGAAGTTCTGCAGTAGGAGGGTGGTGAGAGCCTGGCACAGGCTGCCCAGGGAGGCTGTGGCTGCCTCCTGCCTGGGGGTGTTCAAGGCCAGGCTGGATGAGTCCATGAGCAGCTGAGTCTGGTTGAGAGGTGTCCCTGGGCATGGTGTGGAGGTTGGAATTAGATGATCTTTGACATCCCTTCCAACCTTCTGATAGGTATTTTCTGTCTTGTACCTCCTCTGAAGCTCTGAACAGCTTCCTAACCAAGCTCCATGTCCACAAATAGTGTGCAGAAACTTGACCCCAGCTGGCACTGGGTGTGCAAACCCTTGGCAGCTTATCAGTAAACATTCCAGGGCAAAGTTCTACTGAGCTTGTTGGCACTGTGATAGAGGAGGGGAAAGCACTCACTGAAGGGAAAACTGCTTCGATTTAGGCAGCAAAAAGATATTTTACAACTCAGTGCAGTGCAGCAAGGTAGAAGGCATTGGGGGAATTGGAGGAACATCCTGGAGCTCTGGGTACTGGGGTTGGCATCCTCCTTCTTGGCATGGGCTGATCCCTCAAGTGCTCCTGTGTTAGTTAGGTGTGATCTCGAAATGTTCTGAGCTGTGGAGCCAGGAAGGATCATCAGTGGTTCAAAAACACAAGGGAATGTGGCTTTGGAGTAATGAAGAGCTCTTAGATTGTCTGGTCTCAAGGCTCACGTGGAATAATTTAGCTCTTGGGCTGTCTGGAACTGAGGAAGAACTTTCCAATATGAGAGTGCTGAGACTTTTTATGAGGGTGTCCAGAGACACTTCCAACCTGAGCCACTCTGTCAGTCTCTGATCTTTTGTGGCCAGCAAACAGCCTCCCAAGGCCAGGTTGGATGAAGCCTTGGGCAGCTGAGAGGTGTCCCTGGGCATGGTGAGGAGGTTGGAGCAGATGAGCTCTGAGGTCCCTTCCAGCCTGCGCTGTTCTGTGATCCTGTGCAAGTCTCTTGGAAGTACTAACCTAAAATTCTTTTTTTTTTTTTTGCTTTGTTTTGTTTTGCAGTACCTTTCTATATCTGAAGTTCCTGGTAGTGTGGGCCCTGGTACTGCTGGCAGATTTTGTCCTGGAGTTCAGGTTTGAGTACCTGTGGCCGTTCTGGCTCTTTATCAGGAGCGTTTACGATTCCTTCAGATACCAGGGCTTGGTGAGTACCACAGGAAATTACTGTCCCTTGGCAGGGAAATGCTGCAGTGTTTCAGGGCACATTCTGCCTTGGGTGGTGCTGATAACCATCCACAAGAGGAGAAATTTAACTAAGTGAGCTGGGCTCAAGTCTCTCCCCTCTGCCTGCCTGTTTCATCTGTGGCATGTGAGAATGGAACATTTAGCACTCACATTTTCACCCTAGGAAAGCACTGTTTAAATTCCTGAGGTTAGTGAATTGGTTTGGATCCCTCTGCAACAAGGTTTTCTTGGAGAGAAAACACAAGCCCTTGCCTGTTGAGAGATTGACTTCTTGTTCAGAGACTACATAACGCTGCTGGGTGGCTGGGGGTTGTTTCTGCAGATGGAGAATGTGCAGTGATGACAATACAGGATCAGCAGTGCAAATGAGCCTTCCAACAGAGCAGGAAGGAATTAAATGTAGCTGTTTGGAGACTTGCTGGAAGAGTGGGCACAGCAGGATGAGAGGGAAGGGATTGGAGCTTGAGGAGAGCAGATAGAGGCTGGAGGTTAGGAACAAATTCTTGACAGTGAGGGTGGGGAGACACTGGCACAGGTTGTCCAGGGAGGCTGTGGATGTGCCCTGCCTGGAGGTGTTCAAGGCCAGGCTGGATGAGGTGGAGGTGTCCCTGCCCATGACAGGGGGTTGAAATGAAATGAGCTTTGAGGTCCCGTCCAACCCAACCCATTGTCTGGATCTGTGGATTTTGAAGCTGCCTCTATTTTCTCTTGGTTGCCTACAGTTATCCTTGGCCAGACTGCTCCATTCCTCTGCCCTGATTGTCACAGTCACAGAATGGTTTGGGTTGGAAGGGACCTTAAAGATGCTTTAATTCCAAGCTCCCTGCCACAGGGTATGCACATCTGGGCTGAAACCATTGTGTCACCAATCATTAACTGGGATTATTTGTTCAAATAAACTAACCCACCTTTTTTTTTTTTTTTCTCTCTTTTTTTTTTTTTAATTTTTCCCCCTCCTCACTCTCCTTTTAGGCCTTTTCAGTATTTTTTGTTTGTGTAGCATTCACATCCAATATAATCTGTCTGCTCTTCATACCAATCCAGTGGCTGTTTTTTGCTGCCAGCACCTACGTTTGGGTACAGTATGTCTGGCACACAGGTAGGTCCCTCTCCTTTTATTTACAACTTCAGAATCTGAAGATACATCTCTTAGAGCTTTAACAGGCAGAAACCCCCTCCTGTTTGTGATGATCTTTTAATTCACTTTGCTTCTGGTTAAAAGAAGTTATTTTGCTTGTGTTAGTAATGGAGGTTTGCACTTTGCTGGGTTCACCTTGGAGTGATCATTAAAGATTGGTCAGTGGAACTGAAGGGGCATGAAAAAAACAGTTGCAGAAGAGTAGGAAAATAGTCATTTTCCTGACTTTGAATTCCAAAAGAGCAAAACCCAAATATTTTCCTGATTTCAGAATGCTTCTGCAGCAGTTCAGCAGATACAGAAGCAATTCAGCCAATACAGAGCGCACACAAGAAGCTGTGAAATTGTTCAGTTCATCCTGCTGCTCAATTAGTGTGCTGTTAATTTGGGATTTTATTATCATTTAAATTGGTATTAGTCAAATCTCTATCAGCTGGATTCAGCTGCTGAGCAGAAAAGGCTCTGGGGGGGGATCTTAGAGCTGCCTCTCAGTACCTGAAGTGAGCCTACAGGAAGGCTGCAGAGGAACTTTTTGTTGAGGGTGTCTAGAGCCAGGCCAAGAGGAATGGTTTGAAGCTGAGGCAGAGCAGGGTTAGGCTGGAGATGAGGAAGAAGTTCTTTAGTGGTGAGAGTCTGGCACAGGCTGCCCAGGGAGGCTGTGGCTGCCTCCTCCCAAGGCCAGGTTGGGTGAGACCTTGGGCAGCTGAGTCTAGCTGAGAGGTGTCCCTGGACACAGTGGGGGAGGTTGCAGCAGACAGTCTCTGAGGTCCCTTCCAACCTGAGCCATTCTAAGATTCAATCCCAAAAAATGGTAGGAATAAAACTTGGCTTTATGTTGGGTTTTTGGTCGTTGTGTTGCTTTGGTTGGTTTAGTTGGGTTTGGGTTTTTTTGAGAGAGAACTTTTCACTCCACAAGCCCTTGAGATTTGTTGTAGCATTTCCTGGTGGCAGTGGCAGCAGATCACAAGGATTTGCAGGCTGGCATGGATCATTTCTCAGCTTAGTGTTGAATGCAGTCATCCCTCTGACAAGTTAGTCATTTAGAATAATGACAACGTGGGAGCTAATGGAAGATGCTGTGAACCAGTTGCTGCCCAATTTAAAATACAGGGAAAATCTGGAGTTATTTTTAGGATTGTATTAATATGGTAAAGTGTTAGCTGGAGCTGTGCTCAGGGTTGGTGCTCAGAAACCCTAAAGGAAAAGCCTGGTGGGCCAGTTGTAGCTGGGAGCTGTTGAGCTTGTTGAATACTTTCATTTACTACAACCTTTAGGATTCTTCTTCTTAAGTGCATATCTGAGTTAATGGGAACTTGCTCTGTTTTTGTTTTGGAAGTTAGGAATGTTTCAGGTGAGGCTTCTGCCTAGCTGAAGTGTTGAGTCTCTTTAAGCTGGCAGCTTCTGCTGTGTCCAGTTTTGGTGTCCCCAGCAGAAGGACACAGAGCTGCTGGAGAGAGTCCAGAGGAGACCACAAAGATGAGCTGGGGGAGTTCTGTGAGCACAGGCTGAGGGAGCTGGGGGTGTGCAGCCTTCAGAGGAGAAGACTTCATGAGGACCTCAGAGATGCCTTTCAATAGCTGAAAAGATCCTGGAGGAAGGCTGCAGAGGGACTTTTGCTGAGGGTGTCTAGAGCAGGCCAAGGGGGAATGGTTTGGAGCTGAGGCAGAGCAGGGCTGGACTGGAGCTGAGGAAGAAGTTCTCTGGTACCAGGGTAGTGAGACTCTGGCACAGGCTGCTTGGAAGTTGTGTTCTGCATTACTCTATATGGAGTAACCACTACAGTGCTTACTGACTCCTGTTTTCTCAGCTGATTTGTCCACTAAGATCTACCTAACTTGGAGTGAAGAAGCCCAGCCTGAACCAATTCTGACTCAAACATCATCAGCTGAAACATTACCTCATCTTCTGCAGCTTCTTCCGTTTGTGCTCCTTCCCTGCACTTTGTGCCAAGCTGTTTCACTTGCTGGGCTCCTCTTGTTTTTCACTGATGCCTTAGAAAAGTAACAAAACAAGATAAGGAGGTTCAGCCCCAAAGGTCACCTTGTCCAACACCCCTGCAGTCAGCAGGGACATCTCCACTAGATCAGGCTGCCCAGGGTTACATCCAGTCTGACCTTGAAGTTCACAAGGTCCCAGGATGTTAGGGAATGGAAAAGACCCTCAGAGATCATCAAGTCCAACCCCACTGCCAGAGCAGAGTTGATGTAGGACAGGGCATGGCAGACAGACCTTGTCAGAGAACCTCTGCCAACCCCATGAACACAGAACACAAAGCTCAGCCACCACTGAGTGCCTGAGGATCAGTCACTACTTAGCAGCTAGGGGCTAAAATGAAATCTGTTGGTGACAAGTGCAGTATAAAATAAAAGCATCTGAAATACTTCATTCTGCAGAAAGCCTCTTCAAATTCACACTCTGCCTGCCTGAAAATTCCCTTCTTGGTTTAAAAATTACTGCAAAAATATTTTCCTGCTTGTATTGACGTTCCTCAAGTGTTTCTTTTTCTCTTTTCCCTGCAGAGAGAGGAGTGTGCTTACCAACAGTATCACTCTGGATACTTTTTGTTTATATTGAAGCAGCCATTAGGTTTAAAGACCTAAAAAACTTCCACGTGGACCTTTGTCGTCCCTTTGCAGCACACTGGTAAGTGGTTTCTTGTTGCTTTGGGGTTTTTTTGCCTTTTCTCATTAACCTTTGTTTCATCAGGGAAATAACTAATCAAGGTTTGCTTGGTTCACTTCTCCCCTTCCACATCTGCCATTAAATATTCCATGAGAATTATAGAATGGGAATCAGCCTAGAGGTGATGTGTCCAGTTCTGGTGTCCCCAACGTGAGAAGGACATAGCCTGCAGAGGAGAAGGCTCCAGGGGGACCTCAGAGCTGCCTGCCAGTGCCTGAAGGAATCCTGCAGTAAGACTACAGAGAGACTTTTGCTGAGGGTGTCTGAGACAGGTCAAGGGGGAATGGTTTGGCACTGAGGAAGAGCAGGGTTAGACTGGAGCTCAGTATGACAGTGGTGAGACTTTTCATGAGGGTGTCCAGAAACACTCCCAACCTGAGCCATTCTGTCAGTCTCTGATCTTTTATGGGCAGCAAACAGCCTTGAGAAATGCCTCATTTAGGAGGCTGACCTTGAAGCTCTAAGGGAAAAACATCTGATCACTCAGCTTAGCTCTTCCACTTATCTCCCTGACAGATAAGATATGAAGAGTTGAACTCCCAGCCAGCCCTTGCAGTTCCACTTGCTGACAGAAGTGTAACAGAACTTTGGAATTCTTTTTTTTGTTGCTGTTGCCTATCAGCTTCATCAGTATTTCAGTATTCTTATTAGCTTGTGACACCTGCACCAGCACAAAACACAACCAAATCCTGCTGGGGTCCTTGACAAGGATATTCCATCAGCAGCAAACACCCTACAGAAAGAAATGGATCTTGGGCACATATTTTAAGAAAACACAATCAAGTTGCTTTATAAACATTTCAAATGGGGGGAAACTGAGATGTAAATTGCTTTTAACCATTAAGATCTTCTTCTTTGGCCATTCACAGCACTCTGCAAATTTGTCTTTCTAAAGGAGCTGCCAGAATGCAAGAACCATTCACACCCGACAGTATCTCTGCCAGTGTTTGTACCCCTGGGGAAAGGCAGCTGTAGCCACAGTCCTAAAGCTCTGATGAGAAGCTGAAACGTTTCCATCCAATTCAGCAGCAGCAGTGAAGACCTTTCTGCACAGCTCCTTTTGTAGCATTTAATTAGTGTGTAAGGGATTTATGGCCCAACCTAGGCAATCTAAATGAAAGTTCTCATTTATTGGGGGCTGTGTCGCAGGGAACTGGACCAAATGACTCCAGGAAAAAAAAGCAGGACACAAATCACAGAATGGTTCAGGTTGGAAAGGGACCTCAGAGATCATCTGCTCTAACCTCCCCACCATGGGACACCTCTCAGCTAGACTCAAGGCTTCATCCAGCCTAGCCTTGAGCAGGCAGGAGGCAGCCACAGCCTCCCCGGGCAGCCTGCTCCAGAGATTCTGCTCCATTTGACCATTCTCTCCTCAAAAGCTGGGGAGCTCCTAGCCTGGTGATTGTCTTTGCTGTGTGCATTGTCATAATCCTTTTAATCTGTGCCACAGTTAATTGCAGTCTGTGGGGAGCTGCAGTTTCATCTTGATCAAGAGTTGCCTGCCTTGTCGATCTGCAGCTTTATGGCACAGACTTGTCCATGACAAGCTGCAATCAGGATGTGTGCACAGCTTTAGCTTCCCTTGCAATTCCTTAATTTGCTGCTCTGGTTACATTTGGAATAATAATAATGTTGCCTTTTTTGTTTGTTTCCTTTGTCTCAGTATTGGTTACCCTGTTGTGACTTTGGGCTTTGGCTTTAAGAGTTATGTCAGCTACAAAATGCGCCTAAGGAAACAAAAAGAAGTGCAGAAAGAGAATGAGTTCTACATGCAGCTCCTCCAGCAAGCCCTGCCCCCGGAGCAGCAGATGCTACAAAGGCAAGAGAGGGAGGCAGAGGAAGGCAAGTTACACTTCTTCTTGTCTTTGCTGTTTGCTGCTATTTTAAAGTCATCCTGCTAAGGAAGAGCTCCTTTAGAATCATCAAATGGTTCGGGTTGGAAGGGACCTCCAACCCCACCTGGATGTGTTCCTGCATGCCCTGCCCTGGGTGACACTGCCCTGGCAGGGAGGTTGGACTGGATGATCTCCAGATCTCCCTTCCAACTCCTACCACTCCATGATTCCTTATTATGGACTACATCAATCCAACCACAGTGCTCTGTGAACCTCCAATAGTTATTTTTGTAAACCTCTTGGTTATTATTTCCTGTTTGTAATGAGAAAAAAAAATAAAATGGTTTTAGGGCTTAGCTTTTAGAGTTTAGATTTTAGGGTTTATAAATATGTAATCCTGGGCTGCCTCCTCCCTGGAGGTGTTCAAGGCTGGGTTGGATGAGGCCTTGAGCAACCAAGTCTAGTTGAGAGGTGTCCCTACCCATGGCAGGGAGGTTGGAACTAGATGATCTCTAAGGTCCCTTCCAACCCAATTCATTCTGTGATTCTACAATGTTATGAATACAGATCTAGACATAAATAAATAAATAGAAGTAGAGAAACAAATAAATAAAATTTGCAAATATAAAATATA
>VWZI01013890.1:231579-244683 GCA_013396835.1 Psilopogon haemacephalus | reverse complement strand
AATTTGCAAATATAAAATATAAATTAAAATATTTAAAATATAACAAATAAATTTAAAAGTAATATAAAATATAAATATGGAATATGCATATAAAATATAACTATAAAATACTATTATAAATTATAAGTGTACTTATGTAAATATAAATGTAAAAATGGTATAAATACAAAATATTATTGTAAATTATCAATGTACTCATGTAAATATAAATGTAAAAATACAAAGTGCAAGGCAAATTTTGCTTTTCTTTCCTTGCTGGGTTCTAATAATGATTGTTTAGTGCAGGAAAGATTGATGAGGCCTTAATGATCTCTGTTTGTCTGTCCCAGTATGGATTGACTTAATGAACTAAGGGTGGATTTGTCTATTTATTTATTTATAAATTTCTTTTGGTATTGCAGCAGCCAAAGGATTATCTGAGATGGATTCCTCGATGCTTTTGCAACACAACGGAGGCATTCCAGCCAGCAAAAAATTATCTGCAACGTTGCCAGAGCTGGAATACAGAGAAAAAGGGAAAGAAAAGGACAAGGATGCGAAGAAACACAACCTTGGGATAAACAACAACATTTTGCAGCCTGTAGACTCTAAAATCCAGGAGATTGAATATATGGAGAACCATATCAATAGTAAAAGATTGAATAATGATCTGGTGGGAAGTACAGAAAACCTCTTGAAAGAGGACTCATGCACTGCCTCCTCCAAGAACTACAAAAATGTCAGTGGGGTGGTGAACTCCTCCCCCCGCAGCCACAGCACCACCAACGGCAGCATCCCCTCCTCCTCTGCTAAAAACGAGAAGAAGCAGAAGTGTGCCAGCAAGAGCCCCAGCACACACAAGGACTTAATGGAAAACTGTATCCCTAACAACCAGCTGAGCAAACCAGATGCACTGGTAAGGTAAGTTGGAGCTGAGCCCTTGGGTACCAGCCTGCCTGAGCCTCCCTGGGCTCCGCCACTCCGCAGCTGTTTTGGTTTTGGCTTTTCCTTAGAAAAGTAGAAGTTGGGCTGCTGGAAAGAAGACAAAATTGTCTGGTGATGGATAAGCAGGAACTGGGCCTTCTGGGGCCTGGTCCTGAGCTTTGTCTCTGATTTCCTATGCAGCCTTCAGCAAATTATCTCCCATACTCACCTACCTCACAGGGCTGTTGTGAGGCACAACAGAGAGCTCTGACAATCAGTGAGGGAGATGTGGTCTCACTGCTGGAGCTCAGTGGATATGTTCTTGATAAACCTTCCATGGAGTGACCTTCACATCTGCAGAGAGCTGAGTGGGGTTTGATGGTGCCTGAAGAGTTGTTTTGTCTTAGGGTTTTTTTTTGTTTGGGTTTGTTGGTTTTGTCTTTTTTACCCCCTGAAGTGTTTGGTAATTCAAAGTATCAGCTCCTGTGCAGCTCCTTACCATGCCAAGTTCAGGTTGTTCTTTCTTTAGCTGCTGCCTTACTGCTTGCAGTGCAGGGCACAGGGATGCATTTTAGCTGCCTTGTAAACTGTAAAGATGGCAAAAGTCACCTCCTGACATTCCCCTCTCTGGAGCTTAAGGAAAGATGTGATTAGGAAATGCAGCAGAGTGTGTGAGCCCAGTGACACAGGCTGCTAAGGAGGGCCTAAGTCCTTCCAGGCAGTCCTGTGCCATGCAGTGGTGTCCTGTCACTGGTAAGGAAGAGGCAGTGTGGACCTGTTCAGTGGGGCTAGAGAGGGCAGTGGTTTGAAACTGGAGCAGGGGAGACCTAGGATGGACATCAAGAGGAAGTTCTGCATGGTGAGAGTGGTGAAACACTGGAACAGGCTGCCCTGGGAAGTGGTTGAGGCCCCAGCCCTGGAGGGCTTGATCACAACCTCCCTGGAGGTGTTCAGAACCAGGCTGGATGACCCTGTTCTAGTGGGAGGTGTCACTGCCTGTGGCAGGGGTTTGGAACTAGATGGTCTTTGAGGTCACTTCCAACCTAAACCATTCTATGGTCAGAGTTGGTGTGGCCCTGGGCAGCCTGCTCTAGTTGGAGATGTCCCTGCTGAGTGCAGGGACAAGATGAGCTTTGAGGGTCCTTTCCAGCCCAATGCAAACTGTGAGATACACCTAGAACAAAATTTTCCTACCATTCCTGGCTTCTTGTTTCTCTCTTTCCTTCCTTCCCTCATGTGCTGAACACTCTTCAGCCACAAATCCTTGTTGGCCAACTCAGTTGGCAGCTGAGGTTTGAATCCCTGCAGGTAGCTTTTGATAATTGGGTTTTAAACTCTGGTCTGTCTCTGAGGGTTTGTGCTACGGGAATACAATTACTGGAGTGGAAATATTATTCTCTCCTCTAGTAATCATTCTGCCACTGATTGGTGCAGCTCTGCCAATTAAACATCCAGACTAATTAATACCTAATATCTGTTGAGAGCTTGTATAAAGCAAAAAAAAAAAAGCAAGCAGTGAACCAATTAAATCTGGGAATCCCATTCAGCTAAGATTAATGGGATGCAGATGGATCTGCAAAGCTGCCTCTGAACATGTCCAGGGCTGCTGGAGTTGGATGTTGCCGCTTTCAGGTGGGCTCCTCTATGCTTTTTGTGGCTTATTTGCTCCTGAAGAAGCGAGCAGGACAGTTCAGCTTCACTGCAGTTCCAAATGTCATCCTTAAGCCTGGAGAAAAGAGAAGGGAGGCTCTTGACAGAACAACTTCCCAGGCTAAGAGTTTTGTCCCATGTAGCTGTGGCTGAAGTCTGAAGTTACACAGCCACATTTTCATATGCTGTGAAGTGAGCTCAGGCCAGGGCTCAGTGGGATTGTCCAGAGTGGGTTTCCTCTGCTGTGAGGACAGGCTGAGGGAGCTGGGGTTATTTAGCCTCGAGAAGACTCCAGGGAGACCTTAGAGCTGCCTCTGATACCTGAGGGGATCCTCCAGGAAGTCTGCAGTGACTTATGAGGGTGTCTGGCAGCAGGACAAGAGGTAATGGTTTGGAGCTGAGGCAGAGCAGGGTTAGGCTGGAGCTAAGGAAGAAGTTCTTCAGTAGGAGGGTGGTAAGACTCAGGAACAGGCTGCCCTTGGAGGTTGTGGCTGCCTCCTGCCTGGGGGTGTTCGAGGCCAGGTTGGAGTCTAGTTGAGAGATGTCCCTGGGCATGGTGGGGAGGTTGGAGCAGATGAGCTCCGAGATCCCTTCCATCGTGAGCCATGCTCTGATCCTGACACAGAAGCGAGTGTGGAATAAACCAGGCTGTGTCCTCGCAGAATTCCAGCTCCTCTGACCCCCTGGCTAGGGCCAGAGTGTTCTCTGCAGGTGCCTTTGTGCTCACTCTGCTCTGGAGGTGAATGAAGCTCTTCAGTCTGGGGTGTGCCAGGCATGAGCTGTGCTGTGTGGCTGTGATGTGGCTGTGGTGCAGCTGCTTGTTGTACACTGATTTCCCCCTGTGCAGGCAAGCCAGCAGCACATCAAACACCAAACTCCTGCCTCCTGCTGCTCTCAGTGCCTTACAGAGGTAGATGCCTGAAGTCGTTCCTGAAGCCTCATTTCTCTTCAGTCAGAGTCTGCAACTCCTACATCACTGAAAGCATAAAACTCATCTGGCAGAGTGGAGGGGGTAGAATGCACTCAAATGGAAAAAAAAATCCTGTTTGTTGTGGTTTGGTAGAATCATAGAATGGTTTTAACCTCTCAGCTGTCCTGTGCCTGAAGTGCAGGACATTTTCTTCAGCATCTTTCCCGTTTCCAGCAGCATTCCTCACCCCCATGGTTACACTTCTGATGCCCATGCTGCAGCCTGACAGTGGCAGTGTGAGGCCCTGCACTCATGTCAAGCCTCCAGGTCTGCTCAGCTTCCAAATCAAGATGCTTTTTATAACTCCTTGGCCAGCAGACTCCCAGCAGGATGGCCAAGCCAAGCTGCTTTCCTTTTGTGTCCACAAATGATTTCCCTGAGCTGACTAACCAGGATGAAATGTGAAGTATGCCTTGTGACTGACTTGGGAGCAGCAGGGCTTAGGCAAGACAAGACCAAGGGGGTTGGAGAGCAGAATCTTTGCATGCTTGGTATTTCTCTTAAATACTTGCTGTGACCTCTGTCTGCAAGGGTACTGCTGATGGAGTTTGTGTTTTATGTATACAGTCTTACTCTTGCAACAGTAAGTTTTGGGGCTTGTTCTGGCTGCTAAGTGGTTGGGGCATGTGTGTTTAGTTTTCTGGAGAGGAAGATGCTGATCTCCAGATGATAACATTCACTGAGAGCTAAAGCAGAAGGATTCAAAAGGCTCTGTCCCTGCCGATGGGGACAGGATGAGAGAGTTCTGGGGATGGGCTGAGAGTTTGGCCTGGAGAAGGCTCCAGGGAGACCTCAGGGCAGCCTTCCAGTACATGAAGAGGGCCACAGGAGAGCTGGGCAGGGACTTTTGAGAAGGGCTGGGAGTGACAGGATGAGTGAGGATGGTTTTGAGCTAGAAGAGGGGAGATTGAGACTGCAGATGAGGAAGAAATTCTTGACAGCGAGGGTGAGGAGACACTGGCACAGGTTACCCAGGGAGGCTGTGGCTGTCTCCTCCCTGGAGATGTTCAATGCCAGGCTGGATGAGGCCTTGAGCAGCCAGGGCTGGTGAGAGGTGTCCTGCCCATGGCAGGGGGTTGGCACTGGCTGAGCTTTGAAGTCCCTTCCAACCTAAACCATTCTGTGATTAGCCTTGACAGTAACCTCTGTCTTTGGGGTTTATTTTGTTCCTACAGTTGAAATGCAGAAAACAGCTGCTGAGGGATGCTAAAATCTGCAGTTTGTTTGTCAAGCTCTAAGCTGTGCATTTCCCAGCAGTGATATTTGGGGCAGTGGAGGGGTGCAGTTGGTATCCAGTGGAGGGACAAAGGTTGCATCCCTTTGCACCTAAAATTCTTCATCAGTGGGTACAGAGCAAGTTGAAATCTTGGTACCATCTCAGTGTCACATCTAGCTCCAACCCCCCTGGATAGTGCTGGCCAGAGCCTCATCCAGCCTGGCCTTAAAGCACCTCCAGGGATGTGGCCTCAACCACTCTCCTGGTGAAGAACTTCCTCCTCACGTCCAGGCTGAGCTCTTAGAAAAGCCTCTGAGTCCTCTCTGGCTCTTCTAAAACTGTAATTTTTGGATAAGCAGTGTGTGATTGGTGTGCCCTTGCCAGGTGGTTGTGGAGTAACCAAAGCAGCCAGGCTCTGCTCTTCCCTCCCCTTATCAATACCCAGGAGGATTAAGCTGAGTTAAGTTGTCTTTAAGTTGATCCATCAATCTTCCCAGCAGCATTTGGCAAAGCATTCTGTCTTGGAGGTGATTACTGATTAATTCTCTTCATCAGGGAGATCAGGAATGATCTGTGGCAGTGCTGAGAGGAAGAAAGGGGGGAAAAAAAAAACAAAACTGAGGGAGATCTGCATTTATCCCCGTGCCAAACAGAAAGAAATTTGCCTTGGCTGGCCAAAGAAACAGCACAACCTAATTTTCTGCAGCTAAAACCTCATCTTCAGGATAGTTGTGTGTCAGGCTGACTTGTGGCTTGGTGGAGAAAGAGAGGAAAGCACTTTCTAGAACTCTGAAGTTTTCTTCACCCCGGCTTTGTAAATAACATTTCCAGTAAGCTTGGCAATAGGAGACCTAAACAGAAAATGAAATGGGAGAAAGAAAAATAATAATAATAAAAAAAAAGAAAATAAAAGAAAAGAAAGGGAAAAAAAAAAGAAGTGCTGCCTTATTGGGTCATTTGTCACTGTAGCAGCAGAGCAGGGAGGGGAGGAAGCCACACGCTAGGCTGTGCTCCGAGCAGTGAAGCTTTCTCCTCTGGCATTGTGTTGCTTTATCTTGATGTGCTTTCAGATGAGAAAGGGGACAGCAGAAGCGGGGGGTGAGGGTGTTAATCTCCTCTAAAACTGATGAATGACCTCTCTGGCTGGATACAGAGAAGAGCTTTGCCTCGCTGCTCCACGTCAGGAAATGTGGAGGCTGAGAAAGGACTGGAAGATGGATAAGAACATGGTGACAAAGGGCTGTGGGGACAGGACGAGGGGCAAAGGTTTGAAATGAGAGCAGAGCAGATTGAGATGGGATGTGAGGAACAAGTTCTGTGCCAGGAGGGTGCTCTGCTCACTTGCTCCCTGCCATAGGCCAAGGAGCAATGGATGGAAGCTGCAGCACAGGAGGTTGCAGCTCAACACAAGAGGCAACTTCTTGCCTGTGTGGGTCCCAGAGCAGTGGCACAGGCTGCCCAGAGAGGTTGTGGAGTCTCCCTCTCTGGAGCCTTTGCAGACTCTGTCTGGATGTGTTCCTGTGTGAACTGAGCTAGCTTGGATGGTCCTGCTTTGGCAGGGGGATTGGACTGGATGAGCTCTTTGGGTCCCTTCCAACCCCTGACATCCTGTGAGGCTGTGAGTGCAGAGTGGGTTTGAGGGGAGTTAACTTCATGTCCTTCTTTCTTTCATTCATTTTTTTTTTCTTTAATGAAGTTGTTTCTGTAGTTAATTGTGGCAAATCTGGGGGATAAACCATGCAGGAAACCTTTGGCCCGTGTGTTCTGATGGATTAGCAGCTTCCCAGCTCATTTTAGGTGGTCAGGAATGTTTATTTGCTCTGCAGATTGCACCAAACACCTACTCTGCTCTTTGAAGTTGCAGGACAAACTGCAGCATCATGAAAAGGAGGTATTAGAATCTCACCTGAAAACTTATTTTTTAAACAGGCCCATTGATAAAAATGGTTTAGAGGATAGAAATGGTTCAGAGGTGATTTTGTTTGCCACTGACTGGAGAGAGATCAGTTTCCTTTCTTCTGCCCCTTTGGGATTGCAGTGCAGTAGTTGCTCACTCACTGCAGGGCCACCAAGGTGATCTGAGGGCTGCAGCATCTCACCTAAGGGGTCAGGCTGAGAGAGTTGGGATTGTTCAGTCTGCAGAAGGCTCCAGGGACACCTTAGAGCAGCCTTTCAGTACCTGAAGGGGGCTGCAAGGGAGCTGGGAAGGGACTTTTGACAGGCATGGAGTGGCAGGATGAGAGGTGATGGCTTTAGACAGGAAAAAGCTGGATTGAGATGAGACATTGGGAAGAAATTCTTGCCCCTGAGGGTGGTGAGGCACTGGGATAGGCTGCCCAGAGAAGTTATGGAGGCTCCAAGCCTGAAAATGTTGAAAGCCAGGCTGGGTGGGGCCTTGAGCAAGTTGGACTGGTAGGAGCTGTCCCTGTCTATAGCAGGGGGTTGGAACTGGGTAATATTTCAGGTCTTTTCCAACCTAAACCATTCTATGAATCTATAAAAAAAAAATTAAATGAATAACTGAGAGAGCAAAGAAGGCTCACATGTGAGTGACTGAGAGGGATGTGACAGTGCTCAGAAGCCTGCCTGATTACTCAGCCTCTCGTGATCTGCCTTTATTTCATTCTCTCATGATGTGTTTTTATGCTAAGAACCCCAGTTTGAAAATCTGAGGTGGGGGAGAAAAGAAAAGCAGCTCGGGTGAGCTGGAGAGCCTTCAGAAGCCTGCCTTTATATTTAACCAGTTCTGCTTGGGAAATATTTCATGTGAAGAGGCTTGCAAAGAGTCTTCCAAGACCTTTCTCAAGCTACAGTGAAGTGTACAGCAGATGGTGCCTGTTCAGGAGCAATTAAACCTAAATTTACTGACTCCTGAGCTGGGGATGAGCTCAGCAGATGCTCTTTGTTCAGCACGCACATTGTGTGCTTCCAGAAGGCAAAGCAGCCCTAGGTGAGAGCTCAGCAGCCTGCCTCAGAGCTCAGCTACTGCAGATTGAAATCATTTGTTGAGGAGAGCAAAATTTGCCTTTGTTCCTGCCTGCTCCCTCTGAACCATTTCACCTCTCCTCCAAGAATTCATAGGTTCACAGAATGGTTGGAAGGGACCTCAGAGCTCAGCCAGTGCCAACCCTCCTGCCGTGGGCAGGGACACCTCCACCAGCCCAGGGTGCTCAAGACCTCATCTAGCCTGGCCTTGAACACCTCCAGGAAGGAGGCATCCACAGCCTCCCTGAGCAGCCTGTTCCAGTGTCTGCCCACCCTCACTGTCAAGGATTTTTCCCTAATCTCCAGGCTAAGTCTGCCCTCCTGAAGCTTACCCAAAACTCCACAGGCTTTGCCCTACAGCTCTGCAGCACATGGGGGCAAACAAAATTCTGACTGGAGGTTATGAAGAGTGTGTTTGTGTGTGCAGAGCTCTGCTTTGAGCTGGGTACAGAGTCATGGAATCATTTAGGCTGGAAAAGAAAGTTCAGCTCATCAGATTTTGTATAGAGTTGATATAAAACATTGCTGTTGTGATCATCCAGTCCAACCTTCAACCCAACCCTGCCATGGCCACAGGTTTCCTGAACACCTCCAGGGATGAGGACTCCACCACCTCCCTGGGCAGCCTGTTCCAGTCCCTGACCCCTCTTGCAGCAAAGAAACTTTTCCTCATCTCCAATTTAACCCTCCCCTGGCACAATTTCAGGCCATTCCCTCTCCTCCTTCCACCCGAGATGAGGGAGCAGAGTCCAACCCCCAGCTCACTGCAGCCTCCTTTCAGGGAGCTGTAGAGAGCAATGAGGTCTTCCCTCAGCATCTTCCCCTCCAGGCTGCTCCCATAGCTGCTCCTCATCGTCCCTGTTCTCCAGACCCTTCAGCATCTTCCTTGCCCTTCTCTGGACCCACTCCAGCACCTCTATGTCCTTCTTGGAGTGAGTGGCCCAGAAGTGACCCTGTTGTTGGATGTGTCCCCTCAGCAGTGCCCAGTCCAGAGGAACGGTCGAGGACGCTGTAAGGTTTGCTCTGCTCATTTTGCTGTGAGATGCTTGAGCCTTTAGGCGAGTGGGGAATGAGGTTGAAAGTGTCTCTCCAACTGTCTGTCTCAGGTTGGAACAAGATATCAAAAAGCTAAAGGCTGACCTGCAGGCCAGCAGGCAGATCGAGCAGGAGCTGCGCAGCCAGATCAGCTCTCTGAGCAGCACAGAGCGGGGAGTGCGATCCGAGATGGGCCAGCTCCGGCAGGAGAACGAGCTGCTGCAGAACAAGTAGGTGTCCCTGCACTGCCAGCTGGGCCTGGGGGCTGCAGCCTGCTGAAGGGGGAAGGATTCTCTTAGGACTCTACAATGTCGGAGTCCAGCAGCAGTCGCTGGGGGCTGTCGAGAAGGGTTTAGCCTTGGGAAGCGCAGCCCTCGGTTAAATCCCCTACCTGCTCCCTTCCAGATTACACAACGCTGTACAAATGAAACAAAAAGACAAACAGATGATCAGCCAGTTGGAGAAGAAGCTAAAGGCAGAGCAGGAGGCACGAGCCTTTGTAGAAAAGCAGTTAATGGAAGAGAAGAAAAGAAAGAAGTTAGAAGAAGCAACTGCTGCACGTGCCGTGGCGTTTGCCGCTGCTACAAGGTACTCAGCTTCAGGGCGTCACTGAAACGTGTTGTGGAGGGGCTGGGGGAGGCATTTTTCACTCTTTCCCACCTCAGTGATTAGCCTGCATGTGGTGGTTTTATTTTAAAAGAGCTTTGTTTGCGTTGGGAGGTTTATTTGAGGTAAGGCAGTGGGAGGACTTGAAGATCTCCTTCCGTGCAGCTGAGTTGCGGTACTGGCCTGGGTGCCACGGACAGGATGTGGAGGCTGAATGTGCTCTGTGCTCCTGTGTGCCTCAGTCTGCTTTGGCCAGAGGAACATTCCCTTTCCTGTGGGGACTGAGAATCAGGGATCCATGGAATGATGTTGGCCAAAATGCTGTCCTGACCTCGCATCTTGAGTGCCTCCTGCTCCAGCCGACAGTTAGCACTGCTCAGCACTGCTTCAGCAGGTGTAGAGAGGAGAAGTTTGTCGGAGTGAAAGCACAGTAGAGGTGTGCCTGACTTCAGTCTGCAGTGCTCAGAATGTCTAAAGTGAAGGATTCCTGCTTTTCTGTCCTCCACACTTCATAAATACTCCAAATTTCCTCAGATTTGTGGCAGATCAGTGACTTTCTGCAGCTTTTTGCCTTGTTGCTATGAGGGAGGTTCTCTCGTTTCCTCTTTTTACCCTTCAATATTTATATTAATTTTCATGATATAAAGAAGTTCAGGGCTGCCAACTTCGTTCCTATTTCATCTTCCTCTCTTTTAATGCTTTTTTTGGGGTTGTTTTGTCTTTTTTTTTTTTTCCCTTCCTGCAGAGGAGAATGTACTGAAACTTTACGAAATCGCATCCGAGAGCTGGAGACAGAGTGCAAGAAGCTGACAATTGACATAAAGCTGAAAGAAGATCAGATAAGAGAACTAGAAATGAAAGTTCAGGTAATGAGAAGGCACCCAGAGCTTCCCAGCAGCATCATGAGGAGTGCTTGCAGCCCTCTGAAATGGGTGCATCTCCATAAGAGGCAATCAAGAGCTCCAAGAAGGCTGCTCTTCAGGTGTCTGCCTCGCATCAGGCTGTGTGAGGAGGTGGCTGTGAAGGTTAATAGCCTCAGCTTCACACCACTCACTTCCTTCAAGCACCATGTGCCTGCTCCAGCTGGCACTTGGAGGTTCCTAGCTGGGGAGAGGGGGTCTGGAGATGGGTGGCAGAGGGCTTGAGCAGCAGAGCAAATGCCACTTGCTCGCCGCGCTGCAATTATGCCTTGTACAAGATGGCTTTAATCACTTGTATGATGGCCCTGGGTAATTACTGGAGGTAATATCACAGTGCCCTTAATTAAGCATCATTTTAATTTTACAGCATTAATAGCAGGCCCAGTGGTGTGCTGTGGGGAGGAGAGAGAGTTCTTGGTTGTATCTCCTGTGGAAAGTCAGGGAGAATAACATTTGTCTAATTACTCCTGCAGGAGCTGAGGAAGTACAAGGAAAACGAGAAGGATACAGAGGTGTTAATGTCAGCACTTTCAGCCATGCAGGATAAAACACAGCACTTAGAGAACAGCCTGAGTGCAGAGACCAGAATCAAGCTGGATCTGTTCTCTGCATTAGGAGATGCAAAACGGCAGCTTGAGATTGCCCAAGGTAAGGTGGGAGACTGGAACTCAACCCACAGTGCTGCTGGGACCAGGAGCACGACAGGAGCAGTCTCCTGCCCTTGGGTTTAGGGGTGGGCTCCAGCCCCTGTTCAGCATTTCTGCTTCCAGTGGGGGGGAGTCTGTGCATTTTACAGCTTGGTGAGCCTCAGCTGTTCAGCTGAGCAGCCAACCTGAGCTCCCCAGGCTGCTGAGCTGAAGCCAATAAATGTCAAGAGGAGTGTTGGAGTCAGTCATTATGGTTTGCTCCAATTTGATAAAACAGCTTGAGGAGAGCAGGTTTAGGCTGGAGATTAAGAAATAATTCTTCACAGTGAAGGGTGAGGAGACACTGGCACAGCCTGCCCAGGGAGGCTGTGGATGTCCCCTCCCTGAAGGTGTTCCAGGCCAGGCTGGATGAGGCCTTGAGCAATCTGTCCCATGGCAGGGAGTTGGGACTGGATGAGCTTTCAGGTCCCTTCCAACCTAAACCATTCAGTGAGTCTATGAATGACCTTAAAGCTGGAGAACTCATTTTTAAAAGGCAGAAGATAAAATAATGTTTGAATCCTAGCATGGCTGAGCTTGGCAGGGACCTCAGAGCTCCTCTGCTCCAACCTCCCCACCATGCCCAGGGACACCTCTCAGCTGCTCAAAGCCTCATCCAGCCTGGCCTTGAACACCTCCAGGGGAGAAGGCAGCCACTGGTCTTGGCTCCTAATAATATTTTGATACACCTGAAGTAAACACAACCGGAATGGGAGGTGGGGAAATAACCCAGCTTGGTTTAAACCTGCCCCTGGCGAGGTGGAGGTGGACGCTGGTGCTGGGCTTGGTGCTGCAGCCAGCAGAGGGAGCCTGAAACCAGTGCAAACCAGGCCGTGGTGTCCTCTGCTCTGCTGGGCAAACCACCGAGCAAAATCGGAGCACCTCTTGGTGTGGTGCCTATTTGATTGCAATGTGATGAGGCCTTGAGCAGCCTGCTCTAGTGGGAGGTGTCCCTGCCCATGGCAGAAGGTTGGAACTGGATGAGCTTTAGGGTCCCTTCCAACCTAAACCATTCTGTGATTTTATGATCTTTATAACCACTGCTGAGGTCACCTCTCAGTCTCCTCTAAGCAGCACAGCCCCAGCTCCCTCAAGCTCTCCTCCTAACAGAGCTGTTTCATTCCCTTCAGCATCTTTGTGGTCTGCACTGCACTCTCTCAAGAGCTTCCATGTCCCTCTTGAACTGGGGGGCCCAGAACTGGCCACAGTAGAATCATAGAGTCAGTCAGGGTTGGAAGGGACCACAAGGAGCAGCCAGTCCCAACCCCCCTGCCATGCCCAGGGACACCCTACCCTAGAGCAGGCTGCCCACAGCCTCTGCCAGCCTGGCCAAAAACACCTCCAGGGATCTGGCCCAAACCATCTCCCCAGGCAACCCCTTCCAGGCTCTCACCACTCTCATGCTGAACAACTTCCTCCTCACGTCCAGTCTGAATCTCCTCACCTCCAGCTTTACTCCATTCCCCCCAGTCCTGTCACTCCCTGATAGCCTAAAAAGTCCTTCCCCAGCTTTTCTGTAGGCCCCCTTCAGACACTGCTGCAGTACTCCAGATGGCAGTGGGCGGAGGCTGCCAACCTGCTCCTGCTTCTCACTTGCTGCTTGTCTGCTGTTTGCAGGGCAAATCATTCAGAAAGATCAGGAAATCAAGGAGCTCAAACAGAAGATTGCAGAAGTGATGGCAGTGATGCCCAGCATCACCTACACCGCAGCCACCAGCACCCTGAGCCCTGTTTCCCCACACTACTCTTCCAAATTCGTGGAGACCAGCCCTTCTGGACTCGATCCCAATGCCTCTGTTTATCAGCCCCTGATGAAGTGAGCTGAGCTGAGCTGAGCTGAGCTGAGCTGAATGCCAACTAGTATAATTTTTTTTAAACTTTTTTTTCCCTTTTTTTTTTTTTTTTTTTTCCTGGCCCAGTAATTTTTGTCATGCTGAAGGCATCCCCCAGGAGTGTCTCTTGCAGTCGAGATGAAATTGTATTGTGTGAGACCTGTCTTTGTTGTCATTGCCACCCAACAACAGCTGGGATTAACCAGAGCTGCCCCATCAGGTTTTGCTGTTTTCCTTTTTTTTTCTTTTTTCCTTTTCTTTTCTTTTTTTTTTTTTCTTTTTTTTTTCCTCCCCTTTTTTT
>VWZI01013890.1:216213-231050 GCA_013396835.1 Psilopogon haemacephalus | reverse complement strand
TGAGGTTGGAGGGGAGGGAAGGGGGGAAAAAAAAAAGAAGGAACAAACCCAAACCCACCCAACTTTTAAATTTTCCCCCACTGAAAGGGTTAAACAATCCAACAAAGCTTTGATTTCTGGATGTTAACTTAACAAATACGTTGCAAGAAGAGACAATTGGATTTACTCTTCAAAGGACCAAACAAATTTCAGGGCTGGTGGGGAGGAGAGAGAAGGGAGGTGAGGGTTGGGGGTAGGGGGGGGGGGAAGAGGTTGTTTTAAAGGGAGAGAATTAAAAACCAAAGCAACAAAGCAGTTAGATGCTGATGTGCTGGTGGCTGTGGTGTGAAATTTTGATGTTCTCATCCCTGCTTTGTTTTTCTTTTCTTTTTTAAATCCACTCATTGAGAATTGCTAAACCAGTCCTGTTCACGGTGCCTTGGGAAAAAGACATTTCAAGAGGAAACTTGAGAGTTTAAAACTGTTTCTCCCCCCCACACACACCCCCAGACCCCCACACCACCACCACCTCCCTTCACTGTCATCTGGCTTTTCTCTGTCAAGCTCATTACAGAGCCTACTGCAAAAAATGTTTAACCTGCTGCTGTTGGATGTTCGTTTTACAACAGCAAGGTTCCACCTTCTGTGTGTCTGGAGAGGGAAACCTCAGCAGTGTTCTGTAACTCGCCTTGGTGGTTCTGCAGGGTGGGAGGCACAACCCGAGCAGAGGCAGGGGTGTGAAGGAGGAGCTGTGCAATGTTCTGTACCACGAGAGACTGTAAAGCTGGCTGAATAAAGCTGCAGTTCTGGGGTGTTTTTATTGGAGTTCATTCCCCTGTGATTTACATCCAGCACCACCTCCCTGGGGAGGGTGGGGGGAGGAAGAGCAGATTGGAGCTGGAGGTGTTGGGGTTCGGCTGAAAACTCTGCACAGAGGTGTCCCTGCCTAGGGTGGGGGTGGGACTGGGTGAGCTTTGAGGTCCCTTCCAACCTAAAGCATTCTAAGATTCTAGGTTGGAGTTCAAATGTTCAGTTCTGCGTGGAGAAAAAGCAGCTCTGAAGTGCTTCAGGTACTGGGGTCTATGTCAGGGTGGGGATTGGGAGGGGTGGGGAAGCAAAATGATGTTGGGAAGTTACAAGGAGGATTACAATGAGAAGTAGAAAGCCAACGTGAGGATTTTACAGGTCTGCAGTGGGCTCTGGAAGGACAAAATTCTCCTTAAAAGAAATTAATTTGGGTTTCAAAGTTTCCTTTGCAAGGTTCCCTTAAGTTTCCTTCTTAAAAGGAAAAAAATTGGGTTTCAAAGTTTCCTTAAGTTTCCTCCTCCTTAAAATGAAAGAAGTTTGGGGTTCAAAGTTTCCTTCCTTCCTAAAGTTTCCTGTTCTTTTCCAGCCAACCTCTTTACTGCCACCAGGATGGTTGAGGTCCCATCTCTGGTGACATTCAAGGTCAGAGTTGGTGTGGCCCTGGGCAGCCTGCTCTCGTTGGAGGTCCCTGCTGAGTGCAGGGGGTTGGACAAGATGACCCTCAAGGGTTCCTCTCCCCCCTCAGTGGGACTCTGTGGGTTTGGAGGTTTGAGCTCTGTCCCTGTCTCTGGTTTTCAGCAAGCCTGGGGAGCCTACAGGAAGGCAGGAGAGGGACCAGGGAGAGGAGAGCTCTGTTTATTTTTGTACTACAGTCTGGAATTCAAGGTCAGAACCAAACCTTCAGCCCATTAATACAGGATAGAGATCTGAGATGCCCTGGGGGGGCTTGATTGAGTCATCTCTCTGCTGCACTGAAATAATCCTTGCCTCCATTTGGCTAAAGCATCTCAAAAGAAAAGAGAACAGGCTGGGGAAAAAAAAATAAAATAAAAGGGGGCAAGAATCTATTTGAGTCAGGTTCAGCTGGAAGTGGCTCAATTACCTCTAATCTCCCCGAGTGGTGATTGTGTTGTTGTGCAGAGGATGCTGCCAGGGGCAGGCAGCGCCGGGGGTTTGCTGCTGGCAGTGGAAGTCTCTTCCTCACTCAGTGTCTCACAGAATTAGTGAGGAATTGTTCCCCACCCAGCCCTGGCTGCTGTCAGCAGCAGTGGTTGGGGTGCCCTAAGGTCGTGGTGGCACTGGGTGGGAGTGTGGCTGCTCTCTTGGCATCTCTGCTCCGGGAGGAGGATGGGGTCAGGAGGGAATGCAGCATCCTCCTCCTCCTGCTCTCTGCTGAGACCCCACCCCAAATCCTAACTCCACTTCTGCTGCTGGCCACAGAGCTGCTGGGCTGAGTCCAGAGGAGGTCACGAAGGTGAGCCAAGGGCTGGAGCAGCTCTGCCGTGAGGACAGGCTGAGGCCGAGCAGCTGTCACTGAGTCTTCTCCAGGTGTGCAGTGCCTGAAGGGGACAGGCCATGGAGTTTACTGGAAGTGAGAATTTGCTGGAAGGAAAAGAGCTTTGTGTCCTCTGCAGAACATCCACGAGAGGGCCCAGGATGCTTGGAGAGAGCCTGGACCTGCTGGGAGAGCAGAGCGTGGACATCGCTGCCACCAGCTCGCTGGAGGAGAATCCACCTCTTAGACAGCCTTCAGTGGTAGCTCCTTGTCCTGTGTGGCAGGGTGGGAGGCCTCAGGGAGCCATGGATTAGTGCAGGAATGAAAATGTCATCAATGCTCAAACCTTCCTTGTGAGACCAGAGAGAGATCCAGGAGTGAGAGGAAAGGAGGAAAGGAGAAAAGGAGGCTTTGCTTTGTTCTCTGTCTCCAGAAGCCTTCCTGCTGCAGAAAGCCAAGCAAGAAAGGTTGGTGGGAGGGGAGGGACTTCTGACAAGGGCTTGGAGTGTTGGGATGGGAGGGAAGCACATTCTGTGCTCCACAACCTCCCTGGAGGTGTTCAGGACCAGGTTGGATGAGGCCTTGAGCAACCTGGGCTGGTGGAGGTGTCCCTGCCCCTGGCAGGGGGTCAGGACTGGAAGAGCTTTGAGGTCCCTCCCAACCCAAACCCTTCTACGATTCTGTGGTTGGTCTTAGCCTTTGCAGTCAATCAGGAGACCCAGACCCAGAGGGCTGCAGATGCTGCGAGCTGCTCTGCTTGTGCAACTGCTTTGGGTTAAAGCCCAGTTACAGCAAACTGAGTGGAGCTTGTTTGCAGAGCCAGGCCTGGCTGACAGCAACCCCACACTGCTCCTTCCCGGGCTGCAGCCCTGCTGCTTGTGCTGTGCTTTTGAAGCTCCTAATCTGCTCTGATTCGCCACAAACAAGCCTGGGTTTTGTCTGCTGGGCTGGAATAGGTCACAGCCAATTTTGCCTGGTGCCAAGAGCTCAGGCTCCTTGTAACTTTAATACCATCCTCCTCCCCAGTATCCTGCAGGAAATCATTTCACTCCTCTCTGCTTGCTTAGCCAGCTGTAAAATGGGATTTCAATTTTTTTTTTGGTTGTTGTTTTGTTTGTTTCTTGGCTTCTCAGGGAAATATTAAAGCTGGCTCCATGCTTATTTGCTGCTTTGAAAGTTTAGAGCATTAGGCAGATGCTGAGGGAGTTCTGAGGGGGGCACTTTGGCCAGGCTCAGGCAGGTTGCCCAGGGAGGTGGTGGAAGCCTCAACTCTGGAAGGCTTCAAGGCCAGGCTGGATGTGGCTCTGAGCAGCCTGATCTAGTGTGAGGTGTCCCTGCCCGTGCATGATCCTTGAGGTCCCTTCCCAGCCCTGACAGCTCTCTGTGTGTGGTTCTGTATGAGTGCAGAGGATGCAGCTGAGAGTTCCCAGGTAGGGACCTTCTCTGGCAAAGTTTTAAGCTTCCTCCTCTGCCCTGTCCTGCTCACAGCAGCAAAACTTCAGTCATGATAAAAGGGAAATGTAAACAGCTGCATGCTTGGAACACGAGACTCTGCTGGCTGCTGGTCCCCCTCTCTGCTTAATTTGTTTCTGATTCAGCACAGCTGAAGAGAAAAGGAGAGAGCTGCTGGGGAACAGCAGGACCCCACTTGGGCACTGACAGGGCAGAAGCTGGAGGGATTGAAAGCAGAGCTCTTAGCCCTGTGCTGGCAGCCAGTGAGGAATTAGCAGGCTGCTCCCCATGCTGTGCTTTCTGAATGGCTGCAGAGCTTAGGAAGTCAGAGAGCTCCTGGAGGGTGCAAGCACAAAGGCAGGAGCTGTGCAGTGGGGAGGGAGCCTGCTCCATCGGCCCCCACGCACTGAGCTGCTCCACTGCCACTGCTCCACTGCCACTTCTCTGCCAAGCCCTGAGCAGGATGAGGATCTGCTCCCAGTCCTTGCTGCAAAAAGAGGAGGGTTAACTGGGGAAAAAAAAATAGGCTAAGGCAGCTTCTTACCCCACAGAAACTGATCTGGGGAGAAGGATGAAGGCAGGAGAATTTTCTCAGCACTTGCTCCTTTTTTTTCCAGCGTTGGATGTTCAACAGTGGCTACACAAACCTGCACTTGGTTGATTCTCTTCTGCCCTTGGCTGGTGCTTTGCAGCTTCTTTGTGTTTGGGTTGTGCTGGCCCCGTGCCTGCCCCTGCTCTTGAACAGGAGGGGATCCGAGGGAGCAGAACCAGTAAGGGTAAGAAATGCCCCTGGGCTCTGCCCAGTTCGTGTGGCTGCTCTGGGTGGCTCCAGTGAGCTTGGGAAACAGCAACCGCACTGCTTCTGTGCCAGCACTTCAAAGAGCTGCTAAAGGAGAAGGCTCCAGGGGGACCTCAGAGCTGCCTGCCAGTACCTGAGGGGATCCTGCAGGAAGGCTGCAGAGAGACTTTGGCTGGAGGTGTCTAGAGACAGGCTAAGGGGGAATGGTTTGGAGCTGAGGAAGTTCTGCAGTAGGAGGGTGGTGAGAGCCTGGCACAGGCTGCCCAGGGAGGCTGTGGCTGCCTCCTGCCTGGGGGTGTTCAAGGCCAGGCTGGATGAGGCCTTGAGCAGCTGAGTCTGTTTGAGAGGTGTCCCTGGACACGGTGGGGAAGTTGGAGCAGAGGAGCTCTGAGGTTCCTTCCACCCTGAGCTGTGCTCTGATTCAGCACCACCACTGTCAACTAAGCAATGCTAAACTTTGGGGTGCTTCATGCTGTTCTTTTTTTTTTTTTTCCCCCCACCACTTTTCAAACTCCAGTGGTGCTCAGCACAACTGCAAAGTCCTACAGGGCAAAGCAGTCACTGAGCTGAGATTCTCACTTGACAGGCAGAAGAAATTCCCTCCCAGTTGGGCTGATCTGATGAGCTGCTCCCACTCCTTGCTGGGCTCTCCAGAGCAGCAGGTCCCTTCCTCCAAAGGGTTCCTTTGCTTCCCTGGACCTCCTTTGCTTTTTTGCAGCCAGTAAGCAGCTGATGGAGTTTCAGCCTGTTGAAAGTTTGTGGTCTCCCTTGATTGGATTTTGGGTTGCAGAGCTGCCAGCCACACTGCCTCTCCAAGCCCAGGCTTTGCAAATGCCTTAGCCTTGTGCTTGGCAGCTCAGCTAATAAGTTGCATAATTACGCTTCTAGGAGCAGCTCCAGCACCTTCAGGAGCAGAGCAGTGGAATCTAAGCCACCTCCTCCCCTCTCTGCCTTGAAATGCTTTTCATTTCCTTCTCCTCTAAACGGCAACTGAATTAATTTTATTTTCTTTTTTCTTCCGTCAAGAACTGTTGCTCGGAGTGGATTAAATAAAAGCTTTAATTATTAAAGCCTGCAAATGCTCCCTAATGATTCTTTGCTGGAAAGTTAATGTTTGATTGGAGAAGGTCATCTTGCAAGCCCGGGTGGGAGCTCTGCCTCTCTAACGGCAGGAGAGAGCACAGCTGCCTGCTCCCCACTGCATGCACTGCTGCTCAGCCCACTGCATGAACTGCTGCTCCCCACAGCATGCACTGCTGCTCAGCCCACTGCATGAACTGCTGCTCCCCACTGCATGCACTGCTGCTCAGCCCACTGCATGAACTGCTGCTCCCCACAGCATGCACTGCTGCTCAGCCCACTGCATGAACTGCTGCTCCCCACAGCATGCACTGCTGCTCAGCCCATTGCATGAACTGCTGCTCAGCCCACTGCATGAACTGCTGCTCCCCACTGCATGCACTGCTGCTCAGCCCACTGCATGAACTGCTGCTCCCCACAGCATGCACTGCTGCTCAGCCCACTGCATGAACTGCTGCTCCCCACAGCATGCACTGCTGCTCAGCCCACTGCATGAACTGCTGCTCCCCACTGCATGCACTGCTGCTCAGCCCATTGCATGAACTGCTGCTCCCCACTGCATGCACTGCTGCTCAGCCCGAGCTTGCAGGAGGAGCTGCTGTGCTGCAGGGGCTGGGTCCTGGGACTTGTGGACTGAGACCTGGGGACTGGGAGCTGGGGGCTGGGTCCTGGGGGCCTCTCTGCCTGCAGCCACTGCAGCTCTGGTTCCCGGGGCCGTGGATGCTGCCCTTGCAGCAGCACCTCTGGGCACTCCCAGCAGCTGGGCAGGTCCTGCTGGTGGCTGTGGGCAGGGCAGCAGTGGGGTGAAGCTGCCTCTCCGTGCTCTGCCCGAGCCTGCAATTAAGCCTCTCAAGCCTGTTTAAGTGACACCGAGGCACAGCTCCAGCGAGAGGTCTCTCCCTTTCCCTACCCTCACTTACCCTCGCTGCTGATCACTTAATATCCCCTCTGGAGCCTTGCACTCAGCAGGAGAGAGGTCAACAAGGGAGGGCAGAGCTCTTGGCTTGCACATCTGCTGTGCCAGGCTCCACGGGAAGGGTCTGGGGGATGGTTGCAGTGCCTGGTGAAGGCAGGGTCCCAGCCCTGCAGAGGGGCAGTGCTGCAAGCTGTCTGTGGCACAGCCTCTTGGAAGGATGCAGCAGCAAAGTGGCACAAGAGGGACCCAAACTTCACACCTGAGTGGCAGGATCAGAGACTCAGAACGGCAGAGAGGGACCTCAAAGATCATCCATTCCAACCTCCCCTGCAGGGGCAGGGACATCTCCCACCAGGTTCAAGGCTCCATCCAGCCTGGTCTAAAACACTTCCAGGGATGAGGAATCTACAACTTCAGGATGCTGAGAGCCCCTGGGGCAGCTCTGGGGGGAGCAAAGGCTGAAAGCTCTGGGGCTGAGAGCCTGCAGAAGAGCAGCCCCAGAGGGGAGCTGAGCAATGCTTAGCAAGAGCTGAAGGTTGGAGGGCAAGAATCTGGGGCTGGGATCTTCCTGGTGGTGACCACTGAGAGGACAAGAGGCACAAACTGGAACCCAGGAGGTTCTACCTGAACAGGAGGAGAAACTTCTTTGGTGTGAGGGTGCTGGAGGCCTGGAGCAGGCTGCCCAGAGGGGCTGTGGAGTCTCTTCTGGAGAGCTTCCAACCCCTCCTGGGCAAGCTGCTGGGGGTGCCCTGCTGGGGCAGGGGGGGTTGGAGTGGATGATCTCTGGAGGTCCATCCCCTGCCCTGTCCTGTGGTTCTCTGGCTCTGCCCAGCAGTTGTGCTCCCAGCAGCTGCTGAGCTCTCCACGTGTCACTGCTTTGTCCCAGCATCAGGAAAGTTCTTCCTTCTGCTGCTCCTTTGGCATAAATATTGCACACAAGCCAGGAAGGTCCCAGTGGGGGCTGTGCTGTGCCCTCTGAACATGGCCCTCCTGGATGGAATTGGTGTATTAATTATTATGAAACAGCTCTGAGAAACAAATGCAGGTTGCCATGGCAGCAGCAGCCACAATGTCACCTCGTTTTTAGGAAGCTTTTAATGTTCCAAACACAATTTCCCTTCTCTTTGCAAAGAGGCAATGACAAAATGTCCCAGTGGAGGGGGGGGATGAGGCTGGGTCCACAGCCTGGGCCCCCCTCAGTCACAGCTCAGAGATCAGGTTGGTGCCTGAGCCATGCAGAAAGGGCACAGGAGGGCTGCAGGTGGAGAAGGCAACCCAAGAGGCAAAGGGAAGCACAGGCTGGAGGTCACCTGGGGTGTGCCGAGAGAAGAGTTAAGGCATTAAAACAGGTTGGAGTAGGGGCACAGGAAGCTGCCTCCGAGGGTGGGAATGGAGTAAATGGAGATCCTGGAGGGAGGGAAGGAAGCAAGGGGAGAGGCTGAGGCTGGATAATGACTGCAGAGACCCAAAGGCTTGGAGAGCAGGGAGCAAAGATCCCAGCCAGTGCCTGCGAGCTGAGCTCTGCCTGCCCCTTGCAGCCCGCACGGAGGTGACCTTTTAACCCTCTCCATTTTAATGAACCCTCTGTTGCCTGCCTCGCCCCAGGAGGTTGCAGTTTCAGCACAGGTAAAGCTCAAGGAATCATGACCTGAGCCAGGTCTGGACTTGCCCTTGGGTGGCCACGGGGCAGAAGGCAGCCTGCAATATTCCAGCTGCTAAGTGCCTGTGGGTTCTGTGCTCTGGGGCAGTGCTGCCCCCCTGCAGGAGCAGCAGGGATGCAAAGCCAAAGCCTCTGCTCCCCTCGGACTCATTTCAATTCCCTTTGTGCCTCCTGCTAACTGCTAAATCATCAGCACCAAGAAGAGGGTTTGTGGCTATTAAAAGCCTCACTCAGACCACTCAGGCACCCCCAGCTGCTGCTAACCCCAAATCTGCCTGCTTTGTGCTCCTGCTCTGCTGGCTCTGCACCTCTGCCAGCACACCAGGGGTGCTGGGTTAGAGAGCCTGGCTGGCAGGTGCTGGTGGCTGTGCCGGGAAGATGCACAGAGCCTTGGACATTCGTAGGGCTGGAAGGGGCCACAAGGATCAGCCATGGGCAGGGACACCTCACACAGGATCAGGCTGCCCACAGCCTCATCCAGACACCTCCAGGGATGAGGCTTCCATCACCTCTCTGAGCAAGAAGCACAACTGCTGCCTCCTTCCCCTGTTGCTCTCCCCCTCCTCCGCTGCCCTTCTGCCTCGGTGCTCAGCAGCAGCAGCTCAGCAATTAGCAGCTCGCAGTAATTGACTCGTCCAAAGGGGCTTGCAGCAGAGCCGAGCAAACCCGCAGGGTTGCCGCCGCCCCCTTTGGTCTTTTGTCACCTTTTGAATGTCTTTTCTTCGCCTCTCTGTCGTTTATTAGTCAGGATCACATCTGCGGATTAGCAGGGGAAGCCTTTGGAGCCAGCTCTGTGTCTCCAGCTCCTTCTGCAGCCTCTGGCGAGGGCTGCTGCTGTTCAGTCCCTGCCCCAGCACTGCCTGGCAGCCTCTCCCTTCCTTCAGGCTTTGTGCTGAAGCTCCAGAGCCACCGAGGGGGCTGCCTGCAGAGGATGGCAGCAGATGGGCAGAGGCTTGTCCTGCCCAGCCAGGTAGAACCAGCTGCAGGGGAGTGCTGGCAGGCAGCTGAAAGTGGCTGCTAAAAGGGTTCAGACAAGCTCTTGCTCCCTGCTGCTGCCCCTCTCGGGAGCTTCTTCCATCCTCCTCTGCTCATAGAATCACAGCAGGCACCAGGCTGGAAGGCACTTTCCAAGCTCATTTTGTCCAACCCTGTGCAGCAGCAGCTTCAGCCCTGTCAAACCTGACCTCAGATGTCTCCAGGGATGCCTCCACCACCTCCCTGGGCAACCTGTTCCAGCGTTCCACCACCCTCAGAGCAAAGAACTTCCTCCTCATGTCCAACCTGAGTCTCCCCTGGCATAATGAACGAGCAGTGCTGTGTGCCCTGGTCCTGCTTACAGCTCTCCAGCCTCAGCCCTTGCCAGGAGTGGGCTGGGAGGTCACCACCTGTACACCCCTGCCAGGACAACTCTCCTGGCCCCTGTAGGCAGCACGGGAGGGAGTGCAGACCTCTGATGCAGCAGGGGACGAAGCTCAGAGCCTGGCCCAGCTCCCTGCTGCAATTAAATACAAACCAACTTCTCCACCACTGCAACTCCTCCCCTTGGCCAGAAGTTTTGGGTTTCCCTTTTGGCAGCAGCATCAGAGAGTTTGCAGATGAAAGGCTGCAGAGCAGAGGGGCAGGGCTGGAGCAGGAAGAAACAGGAGGCTGCAGATCTGCCAGGCCCCCCCCAACCCCGACTCAAAGTGCTTCCCCTCCCCTCTCTTCTTGCCATTTCCTGGCAGATTAATGCAGGGAGCAGGCAGAAGCAAACACATTTCCCATCCACCTGGGAATGCCAGCACTTGCTGCTGCTGCTGCTGCTGGCAGCCAGGCCAGGAGCTCTCAGAGCACCACTGGGAGCCCTCTCCCTGCAGCAGCTCCAGAGGGCAGAGCAGTTCTCACGCAGCAGCTGGCAGGGCTGAGGAGGCAAAGCCAGGTGGGGTCTGGTCCTCAGCTGCCTTCCCCTCTGTTTCCTGGGCCTGTTTCTGCAGCTGTACTTCCACCCTGCTCTCCTCTCCTCTCACCTCCCCATCCACAGAACCATGGAATCTCAGCATGCCAACATCACCCAGCCCAGACACCAACCCAGCACTGAGTTTCTAAGACTCCTCCAGGGATGGGGACTCCACCACCTCCCTGGGCAGCCTCTGCCAACCCCTGACCACTCTCACAGGAAGGAAAAATTTCCTACTCTCCAACAAGGACCTCCCCTGGCACAATTTCAGGCCATTCCATCTCCTTCTGACACCTGATACAAAGGAGGAGAGCCCAACCCAACCCCACCTCTCTCCAGCCTCCTTCCAGGGAGCTGTAGAGAGCAATGAGGTCTCCTCTCAGCCTCCTCTTCTCCAGGCTTCAGGGATTCTCCAAAATTCCCCAGGGAGGACCTGCTGCTGCTCACCCTGAAGGGTGTGGAGGAGGAGAGGTTGTCCCAGGATTCAGGAGCTGGTGGGGCTCAGGCACCTGGGGGTGCAGCACAGCTGCTTTTGCAAGCCAGCAAAATCTGCCAGCAAAGCTGAGCTCTTCCAAAAGGATCAGGCTGACTTCCTAACCAATTTCCATGCTGACTGAGGGTGGATCTGTGGAAAGCAGCTGGGAAGATAGAAACAGCCAAGGGCTAGAGCAGGAGATAAGTGATGCAGGAGGTGCTGGGGGTTGGCAGGCCAGGACAAGTCCCCTCAGTGCTGCTGTCTGCACAGGAGGGTGTTGAGTGCTCTGCAGAAGCTGTGAGGAGCAGGATGTGGGCAGCTGGCCGGGGCTGCTCTGCTCTGCCCCCACAACAAACCAAAACCAACCAACCAACCAAAAAAACAACCAGAAACACAAAACAAAGCCCAAACAAACCCAAACTGAACAAACCAAACAAACCCAAACAACCCAACCAAGCAAAGACCCCCAAACTCTGGATCAAATCCGTTCATGCTCCAGCACCTGGCTGGGATCTCTTTGCCTCTTTAAGCCTTCAAGATGCTGCTCCCCAAACACAGAGCAGGTAGGTTTGCTGCTGGCCAAACCCCAACTTCCCCCTCATTTCCCCCCTAGTTTTCCTTCTTTTCTTTTTTCCTTTCCTTTTCTTTCTTTTCTTCTGTTTTCTTCTATTTTCTTTTCTCCTTTCATTTATATTTTCTTTTCCCCTTCCCTTTCTCTTTTCCTTTTCCCCTTCCCCTTCCCCTTCCCCTTCCTTTCCCTTTTCCCTTCCCTTTCCCTTCCTTTTTCCTTCCCTTTCCTTTTCCCTTCCCTTCCTTTTTCCTTCCCTGTCCCCTTCCTTTCCCTTTCCCCTTCTCTTTCCCCTTCCCTGTCCCCTTCCCTTTCCCCTTCCCTTTCCTCTTCCCTTCCTCTCTCCCCTGCTGGCAGGTGAGAAAAGAGAGGCCCAAGCTCACTATCCCCGGGGAGCTGCACCTCTCAGGCAGGCAGCTCAGCCCCTTTCAGAATGAGGACATTTTTTTGCTTTGCAACAACAAGGAAAAGAAAAAAAAAAAAAATCTGGCCAAGGCTGCTTGGAAAGCAAAGGACTTGGTGAATTTTTAGAGTGCCACTGTGGTCAGTGAGACTCCCTCAGCCTCGGGAGGGTCAAGCTCAGCAGCAGCAAGGGAGCAGATTCCAGCACTGCTATTAAAAGCTCAACCCTCTCCCCCCTCTCCCTGCCCCCAGTCAGCTCCTCCCCTGAGCCCAAAGCTTAACAACAGATAAATAACCTCCCCCTCTGATTTCTCTGCTCTCCGGACTGCTGAACTTCAGCTCTCCGTGTTTGCAACCACAAAACTCCAGAGCCCTCCTGCTCGGGGTTGGGGGGGAAGGAGAATTTGCAATCTGCTGAACGCAACCCCGGGGGCTGCCTGCGGAGCAGCAACCGCTGGGAAAGCTGCGAGAGCAAAGCCAGGGCTAAAACCTGCCCCCTGCTCCCTGGATGAACTCGGCACGAACTGTTTAGTTCCCTTTACTGTCAATTTTTTAAACCCAAGCAGCCACGGCCCTGCCTCTCCCTCCTTCAGGGGGAGGCTGAAGGATGCTTTGCTGGGTGGGAGAAAAATCTCTGCTGAGGCTGCCTTGGAGATGGGAGGGGACAGCGTGAGAGGGGTGGCAGAGGTGTCCCAGCTACCAGCACACACACTAAAAAAACCAAACGACAATCCGGGCTGGTGGCTAAGGAGATTAGAAGGATTAAACAAGATGGGGAGAGATGTTTACTATTATTATTAGCTTGCAAATCTGCCCGAGCAGAGCTGCCAGGCGCTGCCCATCTGGCGGCTCGCATCGGCGCGGCCGCGCTGGGTTTGCTGCTGTCGGCAGCGCAGAGCTGAGCTCCTGGAAGGTAAAAATAAAAAGCAGCACCGGAGAGATCAAAGAGATGCCCCCGGGGATGCACAGCTGGAGGTAGTGAAGCTGCATGGGGGAGAGGTCCTGCAAAAACGAGGAGCAAACCACCTCGGAGAGAGGGAGAGGAGGCTCCGGGGGAGCAGAGGGCACAGCAGCACTGCTGGGAGCAGGCAAAGGGCAGCTCAGAGCCTTCCCCAGCAAAGGCTGGGGGGGAGGTGGGGGGAAGTGGTTGACATAATTAAGAAGACATTAAACTGAGCTGGGTGGGAAGGGGGCAGGAGGAGGTTGTGGCTTTTCCAACACTTCAGAGGAGCTCCCTTGGCACCTGTGCTGGAAATTCCCTCCGACAGCTCTGCCCCAGGGATGCTGCTCAGGGCTAACAGCCCAGCAAGGGATGTGAGGAGAGGATGGGAGAACCTGCCTGGAGCTTGCTCTAGGGGAGAGGGAAAGGATGAAAGCTTTTGGAAGGGTGCTGGAGGCCTGGAGCAGGCTGCCCAGAGAGGCTGTGGAGTCTCCTCCTCTGGAGAGCTTCCAGCCCAACCTGGACACTGGAGGTGTTCAAGGCCAGGTTCACTGCTCAGTGCCCGAGGGCACACTCAGCTCCTGCAGCTCTGCCCAGCAGTCAGGGCTGGGCTGTGCCACCCTTAGGGGGGTGTGCTGGGTGTGCAACCCCCCAGAGCAGCCCCCAGACACACACTGGGAGCAAACAGAGCCTCCCATTTCCCTGGCTGACAGCAGTGCTGATGTGGATTTTCCATCCCTCAGCCCTCCCACTGCACTCGGCTGCCCAGCCTGGCTTCCTCGCCTCACAGGAGCCTTTCTTCTCTCCGGAGAAGGGGGAGGTGTCTCGGTGACAGAGTGTGCAAGGCACCTCCTGCCTCCACCAGCTGCAGAGCAAGACAGAGGCTGCCTCTGGCATGGGCTCCTGCCTCACCCACGGGGCAAAGCATGAGGAGCATGAGAGCTCCTTTGGGGTCAGGTTGTTGGGGACTGGCAGAGAGAGCAGCCAGGCTGAGGGATGCTCTGTGCAGGACCTGGTCCAGACCAAAAAGTGAGCAGAGCTGCAGAGAAGAGAGAGAGGAATTTGGTGGGACCCAAGAGCCTGCAGGGCTGGGCTAATTAACGTAGGAAATTTGGTAAGAGGCAGTTAAGTCTCAGGCTTTAAGGTTTAAGCCAGCCTCTAATTAGGAGGGTTTAGGAGATTTCCTGCACCATCCTCAGCAGCATCTGGCACTGAGCATCCCTGGAAGCAAGATGCTGCTGGAGCAGCTCTGGCAGTCCCATCCCTGCAGCCTGCTCCAGGCAGCTCTGCCCTCCCTGCCCCACACTCAGCTCTCAGCCCAGGCCCAGCAGCAGCTCGTGGTGAGGGTGGATGAGGCTGACAGGAGTTGATTGCAATTAAGCTGCTGCTGCTCATTGCCCAGGGCCTGTTTTCCATCAGTGGGAGCAGTCCAGGGTGTGCAGCCACCAGCCTGATTTTATTGGTGATGCAGGCATGGAGCAGGATGCAAAAGAGGTGACAAACCCCAGAGGGTTCTGCCCTGGCTGCGAGGGAGGGGAGAGCAGCAGGGGTCTGTGCACAGGGGTGAGGAGCAGGCAGGGATCACAGAATCCCAGCAGGGTGGGAGCTGGAAGGGATCTGCCCCTACAGGGGCACAGCACAGCTGAGGGATGTGGTCTGAGGTGCTAGGTTAGGGTTGAACTCGGTGGTCTTGAGTCCTTTCCAACCAGGAGGCTCTAAGAGAACCTTGTGGGGTTCTACAAGGCCAACTGCAAGGTCCTGAACGTGGCTTGGGACAAATCCAACATCAACACATGAGGAGAAACTTCTTTGCAGTGAGGGTGGCAGAGCCCTGGAGCAGGCTGCCCAGAGAGGCTGTGGAGTCTCCTTCTCTGGAGACTTTCCAAACCCACCTGGATGCATTCCTGTGACAACTACCCTAGGGGATCCTGCTTTGGGGGGGGAGTTGGACTCCATCATCCCCGGAGGTCCCCTCCAGACTCTGAAGTGCTGTGACTCTGTGGCTCTGTGGCTCTGTGACTCTGTGGCTCTGTGGCTCTGTGACTCTGTGATTGCGACTCTGTGACTCTGTGGCTCTGTGGCTGTGCGATGCTGTGAATGGTTTGGGCTGGAAGAGAGCCCTCAGGTCCTGTCCCCTCCTCCCCGGCCCCTTCGGCTCCCCCCGGGTGTCCCCCGCCGCTCGGTGCCCGTTTGGGGACTCTCCCATCCCGGGGCTGTGCCGCGCCCCGGAGGGGTGGAAGGGCGTGGCTCGGTGGGCGTGGCTCGGTGGGCGTGGCTCGGTGACGTCACAGACGCGATTTGCATACTGGCCGCGCCCCCGGACGCGGT
>VWZI01013890.1:205078-215796 GCA_013396835.1 Psilopogon haemacephalus | reverse complement strand
CTTCCCTCCTCCCGTCCCAGTTTCTTTCCCACTGCTCAGCCCTCTCCACTCACTTTTCTCCCACCTTAGCTTCCCTTTCCTCCCTTCTGCACCCCCTTTTCCCCCTACCCTCTCCTGCCTGCCAACTTTTCCATGCTCCCCTGTACCCCTTTTCTCCTTCACTCCTCTCATCTCCCCTTTTTTTCAGCCCCCCACTTTACTCCCTCCCTCCCCCACTGCTCCCACCCCCTTCCCCCCGCAGCAGTGGGGCAGGGTGGGTTGTCCCCATCCCTCGGTGGGTGGCTGCTGGTGGGGGGGCTCTCACCGTGCCCCACTTAGGGGTAAGCTGGAGCCCGGAGGCTGTTTCCTGTCATCCCCCTGCTGGCTCTGGCACAATCGATGTCCCCATGGCAAGTGGCCATTTGGTCCCTGCCGAGCATCCTCCTGCTGTGGTCAGGGCAGGGGCTCCAGGCTTAGTGAGCCCTGCCCTGGACCCCTCCCCGGGCACGGCAGGGTGGGTGCCTTGCCCTGTCTGTGCCCCTTGTCACCCACAGGTGAGGTCAGGCTTGGTTTTGCTAATCCCGTGGGATTGAGCTGGCCTGGCCACACCGTTGCAGGGATTATTATGGGTGCAGAGCAGCAGGAGGCTGAGGGGCAGGCAGCTGGGGGGCACCTCGGGCAGCCGTGTGGCAGCTCTGGGGTGCTGCCTTGTGGCACAGATCCAAGGCAGACCCCTCAAGCCCTTGGCCTGCCGTGGGGTGACCTTGGCACCCTGCCCTGTGCTGGGTGGGGGCATCGCTGTCACCCCTCAGTATGGAGCCTGCCTGGGTGCAGTGGCTTGGGTAGGTGGGAGGTGGTGGTGGCAGGTGCAGAACAGGGTGCATGAGGAGCAGCTGTCAGTCTGTCTGTCAGTCTGTCTGTGCTCCTTCCCCTCTGACAGCACTTCAGTGGCTGCATGCAAACCACTCCTGCTTCCATCCAGAGTGAGCTGTGGTGCCCTGCTGCAGCTGGCACCATCCCAGGCAGTGTGGGGTGCCCAGAGGGTTCCTGTCCTTGGTGAGCCTCGGAGCTGCCCTGCACAGGATAGAGGCCCCAGGGCAGGCAGTGTGAGCAGGCAGCTGCCCACCCTGCACCCTGCTGCTGTCATCTGGCTCCAGCTGCCGGGGTGGGAGGACAGCCCCAGGGGCTTGGCTGTTTCTAGCAGGGATGTGAGGGTCCTCAGCACCCTGCCTGGCCTTGGCTTTTCACAGTATCATAGAATCAGTCAGGGTTGGAAGGGACCACCAGGATCAGCCAGCTCCAACCCCCCTGCCATGGGCAGGGACACCCTACCCTAGAGGTCCAGGGTGCCCACCTCCAGGGATCTGGCCCCAGACACCTCCCCTGGGCAACCCATTCCAGGCTCTCACCACTCTCATGCTCAACAACTTCTTCCTTTTCCCTTCCCTCTCCAAGTCTGGGATCTGTGTGCCAGGCTCAGAGCCTCAACCCTCCTGCAGACCCTTCTCTGCCTCCCCACGAGGCTGTTCCCACCTGGCTGCTGTCACTGTGACTTCAGGCAGAGCCAGGGCAGCTCCGTGCTTGGCACCCACACCCTGCACTGGGAGTGGTGCTGGGCTTTATGGCTCCTCTCCCATCCTGCCTTCACTGGGAGGCTGACTCACTTGGGGGTTCCCTCCCTGTGTCCCCACGTCCCAGCCCTCCCGGAGCTGCAGTTTGGCCTCGCTGCCTGGAGGAGGTCTGAGGAGGCTGAAGGCAAAGCAGCGAAGCCTCCAGGGATGTGTTTTCAGTCGGTGACAAGTGGAGGCTCTCCTGGGAGCCCTCCCACTCCCCAGGGCTGTGGTGGTTGCCTCCTTAAACACGAGAGCTGCAGACCTGGGGCTTGCTTCTTGCCAGGGAGTTTGGCTCCTGCCAGGCAGCTCCAGAGCCACTTGGCCTTGAGATTGGTCCCAAACTTCTCCTTGTGTTCAGGCTCATCCTTCCCACCCTCCCAGCATGCAGGAGAAGGGGTGAGGACCCTCAGGCTGGGTTCCTGGGGGCTGCTGCTGTCTGAATTAGCAATCTGCAGCACATCCCCCAGAGCCCTGTGGCTCTGCATGGGCTTAGCCACCAGCAAATCCCTGCTTAGCCTCTGCAGGCAGGGGACAGTCAGCCCTGGGCAGGGGTGTGCCAGCTCTGAGTGCTGGTGCCCAGGGTGCCCTTGGCTGTGCTGTGAGTTTGGGTGCTCCAAATCAAGCCTGAGGAGCTGCTGGACCCCGGAGGGTCACTGCCATTTGCTGTGGCTCAAGTACCAAAGGTGAGGGTTTGGTTTTGCATGCCTGGAGGGGCTGTCCCAGGCTGCTGGTGCTGTCCCCCCCAGGCAAACACCTCGGGGTTGCTGTGTGTGGCTGTCACCTCCTCCTGCAGCCAGGGCTCTGCCACATCTCCTTGAAGCTCTGACCAGCACTGTGAGCCCCCCCCAGGGCACAGGAGCCCAAGCAGCAGCTGAACCAACTGCCTGCTGGTGCCTGGAGCCTCCCTCGGGGATCCTTGTGTGAGTGGGAACCTGAGAGCCTCCTTGCTGTGCCCCTAGAGCTCCCGGAGAACTGGACTGACACCCGGGAGACGCTGCTGGAGGGGATGCTCTTCAGCCTCAAGTACATGGGCATGACCCTGGTGGAGCAGCCCAAGGGAGAGGAGCTCTCTGCAGCTGCCGTCAAGAGGATCGTTGCCACCGTGAGTGTCCCTGCTGGGGCAGAGCTCCATCTGCTGCCGCTCAGACTCTGTCCCCGGGGAGAGCTTCCAGTGCCACAGGCTGGGGGTGGTCGGGAGGGCAGGCACAGCCCTTCCAGGGGGTCTGATGGTGGGGGGTGGAAATGCAAAGGGCAGCACTGGGGAGCCCCCGGGGCCGGCCCCAGCCCGCAGATGGTGGCAATCTGGTGTTGAGTCTCTGGGCTCTGGCTGCCCCTGATAAGCTTGGGTGACCCTGGGTGTAGAAGCAGGCTGTGACCCGCTGAGATCAGCCTTCCCCAGGCCTGTCTGTCCTCTGGCAAGGCTTGGAGGGCAGCAAGGGCAGCTCTGCCTTCTCCTCCCTGGCATTTGGAGGGGGAAGAGGAGCAGGAGAGCTTGCTCTGGTCCCAGCCAGTGCTGCAGCCCTTGGCTGGAGCCTCTGATGCAAGAGGGAGCAGTTCACAGCTGTCCTCCAGCACCAAGCCCCCCTAGAGCCCCTGATCACCAGCTCCAAGCAAAATTAACACTTTTTAAAGCCCTCCTAAGGCTGAGTGAGGCAGAGACCCAGTGTGGAGTTCACTGTCAGAAAAGGCAATGTGGTGCTGAGCTCTGCTGGGAGCCTTCCCTGGCATCTGCTGAGCTGGGCAGGAGGGAAACAGGAGCTGCTGGCAGAGCCCTTCAGGTCTGGAAGGCTGAGAATGGAGCCTGTAAATAACAGCTCCAGGGCTGAGGCCATGAGCTGGACATGGCCCAGGGGAGGTCCCCAGGGAGCAGGGCTGAGGAGCCAGGGCTGAGCTGGGGGTTGGGCTTCTGGTCGGAGGCTGAGCAGGGAGCTGAGCACAGCCCAAAGGATGGAGGCAGTGACAGAAAGTGGCTAAGGCCTGGCTGGGGCTGGGGCTGCTCTCCTGACCTCGGCAGGGGACACTTTGCCTCTTGAAGGAGGTTTGGCAGCAGGGCTGGAAGCCAACTGCTGGGGAGCCCAAGTGCTGCAGGACCTTCCCTTGCTGATGCTGCTGGCCCCCAGGAGAGAGAACTCCCCAGGGCTGCACCAAGGCTTGGCCAGAGCAGCTGCTGCCTCCTGCAGAGTGTCCATGGGGAAATCCTGCTGGAGGTGCTGGGCTGGAGATGCTTCTGCACGGTGTGGGGTGGCTGCTGCCTGCCTCTGCCTCCTTACTGCCAGCAAAAATCACTGCCCCGGGGAAGGGGAAGTGTCCACAGGTCACAGCTGCTGGGGGGCTCAGGCTGCAGCCTCCCTGCAGAGATCTCTGCCCACAGCCTCTCACTGCCCCTTGCCCTTCCCTCCCAAAGGCTAAAGCAAGTGGGAAGAAGCTGCAGAAAGTGACTCTGAAGGTCTCACCCCGGGGGATTGTGCTGAACGACAGCAGCACAAAGGAGCTGATTGAAAACGTCTCCATATACAGGTGGGGCACAGCTCTGCCCCAGGGTGCCCCTCACCTGCTCCCCCTCTGCCCCGGGGCTCCCTCACCCCTTCCTTAGAACAACTCCTCTCTCCTTGCAAGTTATCCTCCAAGGAAGGGCTGCCAAGGCTCTCTTCTGAAGGCTTGGCAGACAGTGCCAGGCTGGCACAGTGCAGCTTCCCCTCCTTCCCCTCCTTCCCCTCCTTCCCCTCCTTCCCCTCCTTCCCCTCNCAAGGCTCTCTTCTGAAGGCTTGGCAGACAGTGCCAGGCTGGCACAGTGCAGGCCAAGGCTCTCTTCTGAAGGCTTGGCAGACAGTGCCTTCCCCTCCTTCCCCTCCTTCCCCTCCTTCCCCTCCTTCCCCTCCTTCCCCTCCTTCCCCTCCTTCCCCTCCTCTGCCCATGTCTCAGCCATGGCTGCAGGAGTTCTCTCACCCTGCAGCCTGTGGCATCACCTCCTGTGCTTGGGGAAGGAGCTGCCCTGAAGCCTGCAGTGCTCCTCTGCCCCCTCTGCCCTGGGGCTGGCCCTCCCTGGCAGCCGGGGGAGGGCTTGGTTGAGCTCCCTGGTGTGCAGTGCCCCGGCCAAGAGGTTTCCTTGTGTCTCCCAGGATATCCTACTGCACGGCAGACAGGACCCACGACAAAGTCTTTGCCTACATAGCCCAGAACCAGCAGAACGAGAGCCTGGAGTGCCACGCCTTCCTCTGCCCCAAACGCAAAATGGTCAGTGCAGAGCCCCGGGGAGGTGGCTGTGGGAGCAGGCAGCAGAGAGGGGCTGCACTGGTGAGAGAACAGCTCTGCCCCTGCCTAGGGTGAGGGGGGGACCCTGCCCTGGGGAGCAGCCACCCCCCTGCTGCCATCAGCTCCTGCCCGGGGGCACTCAGCCTCCTGCAGCAGCAGCAGCAGTCCCTGCCCAGCCTCCTCCTGCCTCCTTTCCTGTCCTGAAAGGCTCCCCAAAGCCTTCTCCTCTGCAGGCTGCACCCCCCCAGCACCCTCAGCCTGTGCTCACAGCAGAGCTGCCCCAGCCCTTGGCTCCTTCTGCTTGCCTGGGGCAGGCAGGAGCTGCTGCCCTGCTCCCAGCCCAGGGTCCCTGCCTGTGCCAGGCTGCCAGGCAGCCCCAGCCCTGGGCCTGGTGGGCACCTTCAGCTCAGGGTGCCTATTTTTAGCTCGGGGTGGCTCTTGGTGCTGGATGGGTCTATTAAACTTGATTCAGCTCTTGACAGTTGGGATTGTAAACAGCTGTGAGCAGCTTCAGCCTTAATTACCAGAGGGAAGTCTTCACCACGGAGCCTTTTTGTGCTTCCCTCCAGGCTGGCAGCAGCTCCCACACTCTGCTGAGCTCTGCTGTCCCCTGCCTTCCCTGGGCCCTCTTTGCTGGCTCTCCTCACCCCTCCCATGCAGGAGGAGCTGGCTCTGGGGGTCACCCATGCTCCCCACCCCCTCCCCTCTGAGCTGCTGCAGGGTTTGCTGAGCTGGCAAAGCCCAGGGGTGCCTGCAGGCTCCTGCACTGCCAAGCCCTGCAGAGTGCTGCTCCCCAAAACTGCTCCTGAGCTCTGTCTCCCCTGATGAACCTGGCCCTGGTGGCACAGCTCCAGCAGCTCAGGCTGTGGAAGGTCGTGGGGTGGTGTTTTGGATGCTGCTGAAGGTCTCAGCCTGGGGAGGAATGGTGGGGAGGGGGAGGGGGAAGGTGTCCCTGCTCCTGCTGCAGCCTTGGCTGCTGCACAATGAGCCCAGGCTGTTGGACTAAGGCAGTCAGGCCTCAGGGGGGCAGGGGAACACCCTGGGGGTTCTCCTGTCCTGCTTCTAAGCTTTCATTCACTGCAGATTGTGGTGGTTTGCCCTGCTGCTCCTGGAGCATCCATCAGTGGCTCCCTGGCCAGGCAAGGGAGTGTGTGGAGCAGAGGCCTGGCTGGATCCATCGATCTGCAGAGCAGAACCTTCAGATGGTTTATTGAAATGCCCAGGAGGAGCCTTCAGCTGATGTGCTGCTCCCTGCTCTCTCTGCAGGCTCAGGCAGTGACCCTCACCGTGGCCCAGGCCTTCAAAATTGCCTTTGAGTTGTGGCAAGCAGCTAAAGAAGGTGAGGGGTTGCCTTTCTCTCCCTCTCCCCACTCTCCAAAGTCCAAGGGCTGACTTTGAGGGGTTTTTTTTTGCAGCTTTCAAGGTCCTTCCCCCCCTCCCTCTCCAGATTTCCAGGCTGCTGTTAAGGTTGCTCCACTCTCTGCTGTGGTTTAAGGCTTCTCCCAGGTTTCCCTCAACAGCTTTGTGAATCCAGCCAAATTCTGGCTGCACTCCCTGCTGGCAGGTGGGGGGTGAAGGACCTTGGTGCCTGTCTGGGGCACCTCACAGCTCTGATGCTGTTGGGCTTTGTGTTTTCACCTTCCATCAGATGCTAAAATGCACGCGGGGGGGGATGTCCTGGTGTGGGCAGAGGAGGACCTCGTGGCCTGTCCTAGGTCCCTCCTTCTTAAAAGCTGCTGGGAAGTGCTGTGCAGGCAGTGACCAAGTCTCCTTTTGCAGAGAAGGAGAAAAGGGAAAGGTCCATCTTGGAAGGAGAAGAGCTGAGCAGCCCCAGCTCAGAAGGCTCTGCCCATCCTGCTGCATGTAAGTCACCCACAGCAGAGCTTTGCTTCAGGCTTGGGGGTGGGCAACAGCCTGAGGAAGGGGAGAGGCCCCTGAGAGAGAGCAGCAAGGAGCAAACTCTTTGTGTCTCCCTGGGCAGAGCACTTGGGGCAGGGCTGCTGCCTGCTGACTCCTTCCATCCCATCCCCAAATCTCTCCTTGATGTCTCCCTGGGGCAGAGCAACCCTGCCCCAAGTGCTGCCTGCTGACTCCTTGCCCCCATCCCTAAGTCTCCCTGGGCAGAGCACTTGGGGCAGGGCTGCTGCCTGCTGACTCCCTCCCCCCATCCCTAAGTGTCTCCTCCAGCCCCTCACACACAGCTGCTGCCTTCTCCCCAGCCTGGTCAGTGCTGCCCCAGGGACATGTTCTCAGGGGCTGAGTGTGGACCTCACACACACATCTCAGGTTTGGTCTGGGCTTTGTCCTGAAGCCATCCCATCAGCTGGGGGAGGTGGGCACTCAGGGCCCCCCCAACTTCCCTAGGGAAGGAGAAGTGCCTGGAAAGAGGTCAGGTTTAACCCCCCCACAGCTCAGGGCCTGCCTGTGGGTCCTCTGCTGCCTCTGAGGCTGAAGATGTGCAGGCAGGGGGAAGTGGGACAAGAGGCTAATCCCTCTGCCACGCTGGCCATGGAGATAAGAGGATTTGGCACGGAGGAAAACAGCTCTGAACTGGGCTTCCATCCAGGCTGGCACAGCTCAGCCCTCCTGTGGGGGCCCAGGGCTGCAGGGAGCTGTCACAGGCAGTGGCACAGCAGGGAGAGGCAGGCCCAGGGCTGCCATGGAGCTCCTGGGGGATGCTCCACAGCTGGGGCTCTGCCTGCAGCCTCACTGCAGGCTGCTGGGGAGGCTTTGGGGCTTGCCTGTGGTGTGCCAGCAGCCCCCAGGCTCTAAGCTGCTCTGCAGGCTTTGCCCTGAGCCCTGCTGAGTGCTGATGGATCTTTGCAAGGTGCTTCACCCATGCACATGTCCCAGGCTCTGCTGCCACCCTGGGCTGGGAGGTCCAGGGCTGGGATGTGGCAGCTTTGCCTGGGGCTGATCCTGGCTGGGAGATGGTACCCAGGAGGCTGCTGGAGGGCTGAGCTTGGCTGCTCCTCTCCTGCACCCCTGTGGGGAGGCTCTCAGGTGCCTGATCTGAGCTCCACTCATGGCCCTGCTGGGGCAGACCCAGCTCCAACATCCTGAGAGGTGAGGCCATGCTGAAGGAGTCTGCTGCAGCCCTTTGGTTCCCCTCTGGATCTCCACTTCCAGCCTCACCTCCTCTCCCCTCTGTTGCCAGCAGCAGCCACAGGGAACTTGCTGGATCTGGAAGATGCTGCCAGGTCTCCCCTGCCCAGCAGCACAGAGTCCCCACACCTGGACAACAACATGTTTGGGCCCAGCTCCTCTGTCAATAACAATGTGGTGTGGGTGAGTAAGTGCCCAGGGCTGGGCTGGGGGCGATGCCACCCACACTTCTGTGCTCCAGGCCACATCTCAGGGGACTTTTGGGGGGATAAAACCTCGCTGGGAGCTCTGGGGAACAGGCAGGGGTGCCAGAAGGACATTGAGGGGCTGGAGCAGGTCCAGAGAAGGGAGCAAAGCTGGGGAAGGGGCTGGAGAGCAGGGCTGGGGAGGAGCAGCTGGGGGGGGTTAGTCTGGAGAAGAGGAGGCTGAGGGAGACCTCATTGCTCTCTGCAGCTCCCTGAGGGGAGGCTGCAGCCAGGTTGGGCTCTGCTCCCTAGGCTCAAGTGACAGAAGGAGAGGAAGTGTCCTGGAATTGTGCTGGGAAGGGAGCCTTTGGGGTTTGCAGGCCTGGATGATCAAGGCCCTTGCCTGCAGCTTTGCTTGAGTCTGCTGGGTCTGAGCCTGAGGCTTTTCAGGGTAAATCTGAAGATCAGCTCTAAGTCATAGCAAATCCCAGAGGCTCATCCCTGCCTCCTTGCAGAGTCCTCATGCTTTACATCTTGCACTAAGCCTCTAAGTGCAGCCCACGACGTTGGGAAGAGCCTGCCCATGGCAAAGCCTTCTCCCAGGGCACATCTTGTGCACAGGAAACCTTCCAGCCCCAGGCAGCTCAGCTGCTTGTCCTGGGAAACCTCAGGAGCAGATGGATGCAGGCAGTGCAGGTCCTCCTGGGCTCCTCTGGGGCTGCTTTCTGGGTTCCTGATCCAGAAAAGCTCCAGGGGATGCCTGCAGCCTCTGGCCAGGCTCTGGCCAGGTCCCTCCTCTGAGCAGGAACCCACAGCAGGTACCAGTCCCACCTGAGAGCTGGAGGAGCCAAGGGCTGTGGTTAGCCCCAGAGTGGGACTGAGCCAGCTGGTGGCTGCCAGTGCAGGATCAGCCTGGGCTGGAGGTGATGGGAAAGGTCCAAGCCTCTGCCCTACCTCTGAGCTGCAAGGGGAGCACAGCAACACTGCCTTGAGCCCTGGGATCTCACCACCCAGGGTCACCCAGCCCAGCACCACCATGGCCACCAAAACATGTCCTGGGGCTTGTGCAGAGAGTGGGAGGAGACCTCCAGGGAGGGGGCAGGTAGCCATGGGGAGGGGGCAGGTAGCCATGGGGAGGGGGCAGGTAGCCAAGGGAGTTGCTGCTGCTGGCTCCCAGAAGGCATCAGAGATGTTTTTGGTCTGCTGTGCTGAGCTTGGAGCTGGATCTGAGAACGCTTCTGTGCCTTCCCTCAGCAACTCCTTCTCTCCCTCTCTCTCTCTCTCTCTCTGTCTCTCCCCCAGGAGATGGACGATGGTCTGGACGAGGCATTCTCCAGGTAATTCTGACAAGTGCCTTTAGGAGCTGTTGGTGCTGGGGAGCAGCCCAGGAGCCTGCCTGCTGCCTGCCCTTGATCTGCTGTGCCCCGGGGCAGCTGCCCCAGCGGCTCTGCAGGAGGGAGAGGCTTTGAGCCGATAAGCAGATGCTGTGACAGCCTCGCAGGGGTGCAGAGAGGCTCCCTGTGATAGGAAAGCTTCGTTCCCCGAGCAGCTGCTGTGTCCCCTCCCACCGGTGCAGGCACTTTGGAGCTGTTCCTTTCCAGCCCTCCTGCCCCACGCTGGCTGCAGTGATGCTGCCCTCAGCTTCTTTTCCTTGTCCTTCTGTGAGGTTTGGGCTAACCCTTTTGGGGTTTGTTCCCATCAGTCTCCAAACCCAGAGCACCTCCCTGCCCCCCCAGCCCCTGGCACAGCCTGGCTGCAGCAGAGTGCCTCTGGTGCACCAGATTTGGATCCCTGCATCCCAGCACGTTCAGAGCTTGTGGCTGAGTTCCCTTCCTGATCCAAACCAAGAGCTGCCCTGCAGGCCCCTGCCAGCCCACCCAGCACTGCTACACAACTCTCTCAGCTTTCAGCTGCTTTCCCCTGTCTGTCCCCATGCAGGCAGGTCCCTGCAGGCTGAGGAGGAGGCTTTAATTCATGAGGGTCCCATCACAGCATGAAGCCAGCCCCCAGGGGGGCCTCAGTCTGGGCAAAGAGCTGCCTTGGGAGCAGATACTGCTGAGCTGCCAACCTTCATCCTCCTCCTCCAGCTGGAAGGTGCTGAAAGAGGCAGGGAGGCAGCAGCAGGGCTGAGGGATGCAGCAGCAGGGAGGCAGCAGCAAGGCTGAGCCCAACTCTGGCACCTCATGAGGAGGGTTTGCAGCAGTGCAAAAGCTTCACACTCAGCCCTGAGGAAGGACCTGGGAGTCCTGTTTGGCTCTCAGAGATGATTTGCAGCTTCCCCTTCCCCAGCAGCCCTGCCCCAAGTCGTGCTCCAGCAGAGGGCTGCTTTGGGCTGCTGCCCTGCTGGGGTCTCTTTCCCTGGCCTCTGCTCCTTGCCCTCTTTACCCAGGCAGATGCTGCCAGTTGCAGCCTTTGGCCTTGCACTGCTGGTTCCAAGCTGCCACCTGAGCCTTGCCTGCTGCTGCCTCAGTGTTTGGAGTGCTGCTGCAGTCAGGTGGATGCTTCCCAGCAGCACCCCTGGGTGCTTTGCTGCTTTATCAAACTCCCTTGCTTGTGGCTGGTTGTAATCAGAGGCTCCCCCAAC
>VWZI01013890.1:179400-190002 GCA_013396835.1 Psilopogon haemacephalus | reverse complement strand
CCCGCCGCCTCCGGGAGAAGCTCCGCACCGCCGCCCGCATGGCCGCGCCGCCGGCGCACACCGCCCCGGGCTCCCGGCAGCAGGTGCAGGGGGGTGAGCGGCGAGCCCAGCCCGCTACCGGGGAGAGCCCGGCCCGGGAGACGAGAGCCCCGTTCCGCTTCGACTACGAACGGTTCCGCCGGAGCCTTCGTCACCCGGTGCGGGGCAGGCGAGCTGGCGAGGACCCCGAGACCCGAGCCCGCAGGATGAAGATTAAAGAGGTGAGGAGAGCACAGACGGCGCTGTCAGCTCCTCTGACAGCCACCTCTCCATCTCAGTCAGCCTTGTGGTCATGTCCCTCCTCCATCAGTCCTCATCCTCCTCTCCCAGCCGTGTCACCCCTCATCCCCCCTCACCTCCTCTCATGGCCATGTCGACCCTCAGTCAACCTCCACCCTCCTTTCACAGCCCTGGCACTCCTCACCCAGCACTCAGTCAGCCCTCAGGTCCGTGCTCCCCCCTCAGTCAGCCTTTGCCATCTCTCTTTTTGTTGCCCCCTCACACCCCCTCACCTCCGCAGCCTTCCCTCCTCATGCCTCCCTGTTTTTTTTCCCACTCAGGAATCGGGGGGTGTCCCTTTCCCCGGGGGTGGTCGCCCTCATTTCCCTCCTCGTGCCTCCCTGTTTCTTTGTGTCCCCCCTCCAGGAATCGGGGGGTGTCCCTTTCCCCGGGGGTGGTCCCGCAGCACATCCCCGGTGCCCGCCGGGCGCCAGCGGGCACACGTGGCTGCCGGTGTCCGCACACACCTCTCGGCAGGGTGGAAATGTCAGGGCAGCCTGCTGGGGTGTGACTGGAAATTAAAGAGCCCGAAATTAAGCAAAGGGAAATTTCAGTTTGCTTATTAGGAGGAGAAACCAACGACTCACCGGGCGGGAGGTGTCTGTCGGTGGTTGTGCAAGAGCCTCCCTCCCCGTGTGGCACGGGCACGAAGCTGGCTGCTGTACGCCGAGGCTGGTGGATGATGAAACTTGCTCTGGTCCACGGGGATGGAGGCTTGGATGTGCCCTGGCACAAGTCGGGGAGGAGGCGTGAGGCTGCCTGGGCCCTGCGAGTTGTTTGGTTGCTTACTCCAAGTGGAGCAGGCTGAGGACCTCTCGCCCACCGACGGCGACCTGGAGGACCCCAGCGAGCCTGGGCAGCCTCATCGGTGGGGGTCACAGGGGTGCGAGCAGGGTGGGTGGGAAACTTGGCCTGGTGCCTACAGGCTGTGCATAAAAGCCTGGCAGGCTGGCAAAAAAAACGTTGCAGAGCAATCTGTGACCTAGTTAAGCAGGAGCTATGGATTGTGTGTAGCACTCGATTGTGTCTGTCAGAGCTTTTGCTATGATGGATAACCAACCTGGAGTGAATTTCGGTCCAGCAAGCACTGCCAGTAAGTGCAATGCACTGATTTAATTAAGCAGAGTGTAAATTTCCTGGTTGTTTTTTGGTTGGAGGTTTTTGGGTTTTTTTTTATACTTTCCCCCCACCCCTTTGCTTCCAGAAGTGCAGGATGCTACCCTAGGTTGAAGAGGGAAAGGAGTCAGGAGCAGCCCACTGAGGGCTTCCATCCCCTCCAACCTGTGTTGTTAGAGAGGCCCTTTTAAAGCTCCCTTCCCAGTTAAAGCAAAGGCTGTGCTGCTGCTGAAGCTCCAACTTCACCAAGAAACCAGACACAACCCAACCCCACCCAGGGGTGCTGAGTTCCTTTATGACCCCAGCTCCTGTCCTCCTGCATCTCAGCTTGCAGGGCATCCAGAAGATTCCAGCACCTGCTGTGCTGGAAAGTACAGAGCCCCCCCCCAGCTCCCTGGGGTTAGCCCCCTCCACCTCCCTGGGGTTAGCCCCCTCCACCTCCCGGGGGTTAGCCCCCTCCACCTCCCTGGGGTTAGCCCCTCCACCTCCCTGGGAGCTTCAGCTCCCTGCTGCCACAGTCAGTGTGCAAGGCTGGTAGAATCCAGGCCTTTATTTGCAGTTAATTATTTTTTAAATATAGGATTATTGCAAGTTGTATGGATCCAGCCCCATCTGTTTCCCACAGCCATAATCAGCGCCGGGGAGCCGAGCTGGATTTTTTTCAAGGATGAGAATCCATAAATACTAGTTTTATGCTGACAGCTAATTACTCTTCAAACACAGCCCTTATTCCTTAAAAGTGCCTGCACTCTTATTTATTCAGAGAGAGAGAGAAAAAGAGAGGAACAAACATGTTGCTGAGAGATGAGGCTGGATGTGGCAAAGCAAGGGCTGGTGGTGCAGCTTCATGGAGGAGATAAGGAGTGTCCTCTTTTCTCTGCAGATCAGAAAGACAGAGGGGAAAACAACTCGGGAGAGGTTAGAAGACAAATGTTGTATTGAAAAAAAAAAAAATTCAGATGGGGAGGGGGGAAAAAAAAAATAAACCCTCAGCAGCAAGGAAGAAGTCAGTCCTGATGCAGTGTTGGGAGTAGTTAGCAAATGCTCTGCACATGGTGTGGGGGACGCCAGCAGGGGCAGGTGGTGGCGTTGTTGTTGGCTGGTTTAAGGTGGTGTGTGCGTGGCAGGGAGCAGCTTTGCTTTCCTCCTCCCCGAGCTTTAAGCCCTGTGGTTTGCCGAAGTGTGTTCCAGACTCTCCTGAACAGCTGCCCAGAGAGGTTGTGGAGTCTCCTCCTCTGGAGACTTTCAAGCCCTGTCTGGATGTGTTCCTGTGGGAGCGGAGCTGGGAAGAAGTTCTTCAGCGTGAGGGTGATGAGAGCCTAGGAGGGGTTGCCCAGGGAGGTGGTGGAAGCCTCATCCCTGGAGGTGTTTAAGGCCAGGCTGGATGAGGCTCTGGACAAGCCTGATCAGTGTGAGGTGTCCCTGCCCATGGCAGGGGGCTTGGACTGATTCTGTGATTCTCTGGTCTGGCTCTGGCAGGGGCGTTGGACTCAGTGGTCTGTGGAGGTCCCTTCCAACTCTTAACATTCTGTTCCAACCTCTCCTGGTACTTAAGAGTTTTGGGTGGGGTTTTCTTTCTCTTCTTCCCTGGGCTCTTCTTACAGGTGAGCTCCTGTGTCCCAGGGAGGATGGATGTGGATGGGATGTATTGAGTTTTTTTTTTAATTGGCATTTCCCCTTCCCTCCATCTATCTGCCAGAGCTTAGATGAAAACCAGGGGAAAGAAGTGGTGCATGGTGCCCAACGTAGAGATTTGGAACTTTTCTCATAGGACCCTTTGAGCCCAAGCAGAGGTCCAAGGCAATGTCTGCCCTTTCCCACCCAGGCTCTAAGCTGCTTGGTGCAGCAGCCAAAGCAGAGGGTGTGTCCTTGGTTCCTTGGCTGTTATGTGTGGAAAGTCTCAGCTCATGTTGTCCTGCTTGACTTTGCCTACTTAAAGTTTAGTGTCAGCCAGAGCATGGAACCCACTGCTGTGGTGTCTCCTAGAAGGAGATGATCCTTGTGGTACCTTCCAACCCTGACTGATTCCTGCTTCCCTGCCGTGTGGAAAAGCTCTGAGCCGTGCTGGGGGCACCAGAGCTGCTTGCAGGTGAAGGAGCCTGGCTGGGGTCTATCAGCCTCACTCCCTCCTGTGCTTCGAATGCTGTTTCCAGCAGGGCAGGCAGGCAAGGAGGAGGATTGGCAGGTCGGAAGGGTGTGTGGAAGCCTGTTAGAAGCAGCAAGCGCTGCAGGGAGCTGAGGTGTGCCTGCAGGAATCCTGCTGTGCACTGCTGGGCAGAGTGGCAAACCTCAGCTGGCTCAGTTTACCTTCCTACAGCCAAGCCAGGGAGTCGTTTTCCCCAGGAAGGGGTTGGGGGGGAGAACAGAGAGCAGCTGTGCTGCACAGGCTGCTTTGCTGCAAAAGGTCCTTGGTCACCTGGAGAATTGCCTGGGACGTGGTGCTGCTGCCTGCTGCCCTGAGCACTCTGGGCACGCTGACCTTTTGGAGGAAGCTGCAATAAACCCAGGGAACAATCTCCCCTGTGCTGCAGGATGGGGAATTTCAAAAAGGGCCTGGGATTATCAATCTCTGAAAGCCTCCAGCATCTCCGTAACTGATCTTCCCTGCCTGCCTTCGGGGAGCAGCTGATCTTTAATGTGGGCCAAGTGCTGATCGCTGGGTGGTGTTGGGGAAAAAAAAAAACCAGAAAGGAGAGAAGTGATTGTAAGCCAGAAAGTGACTGCAAGAAATGCCCCAGTGGGGTCCTGGATTTATTTGCTCTCAACACTTCCCAGATCAAACTGGCTCAGCGCAAAGCCAAAATGATTTCCCCTCCGCCTGCCGCGGCTGCAGGCTCAGCCTGGGATCTGGGGCACTCAGCCCGTGTGGTTCCTGCCTTCTGCATCACCAACCAGTGGGAAAGATTTTGCTGTTGGAGCCGAGCTGACAGTTGGGCTGATGATGGATGAGGCAAAACAGGCTGCTGCTGGCTCTGCTGCGTGCTGCTGCGTTGGGGCTCAGAGGTAGGGAAGTGGTGGGGAGAGAGAAGAGCATTTCTCTGAAGTGTTTTTGTACCAGCCCTGCTGGTGCCACCCACTGCCACCAGCTGGAGCAGAACGTGCCCATGGGTGACAGGAGAGGAGTTAGCTTCCTTCCAGCCCTGAGACGTGAGGGAGATGTGAACAGTGCAAGAGATTTTTGTGGGTTTGCTTTGCCTCTTCAGCTTCCTTGCCTGATGCCGGAGCCTGGCAGGGTCTTTTGTGCCATCCAAATCAGGGAGTGTGACAAATCCAGGCTGGGATTGTCCCCTTGGGTTTGACACAGGTGTTCATTTCCTCTGGGCTAGCAATACTGAAGCCAGTTTGGTTTACAGTGCAGTTCTCTTCATCCTGCCTTTTTTTTTTCTTCCTGCCTCCACCTTCCTTTGGCCTTCCCCTTGCTGTCTGCTGGCCTCTTTTAACACAGCTCTGAAGATGTCTTTGCCTTTGAAAATCAGCCCCCTGGGGAATGAAGGCCATCAGAGGCGTGTGCCCAGTTAAGTCTGCAGCTTGGCAGGTACCTTTTGAGGTCGATCAGCCTCTTAAACACAAACGTCTCCATGGTTTGTCACTAAGAGGTACCTGGCAAGAGCCAGGGAATGTGATCAGCAGCTCAGCTCCTGCACACTTACTTGGTGCTGGTCGCTGAGTTCCCTTCCTGTGGACAGCCCTGAGCAGTGATCCCTTCTGCAGTGAAAAAAAAGAGCTGCCTGGGGGCAGGGTTGTTGGGGGGCAGAGAGCAGTTGGGGCAGGTTTGTTGGGGGGCAGAGAGCTGTTGGGGCAGGGTTGTTGGGGGGCAGAGAGCTGTTGGGGCAGGGTTGTTGGGGGGCAGAGAGCTGTTGGGGCAGGGTTGTTGGGGGGCAGAGAGCTGTTGGGGCAGGGTTGTTGGGGGGCACAGAGCTGTTTCCTCTGGGGCACTCCAGCAGGATCCTGCTGGAGCGTAAGTAAAGGCAAGAGGCTGCACTAAACTGAAGTGACTTCAGTGCATCCCTTTTGCATCTCCTTATCTTGACAGCCGAGATGCAGAGTCCCTGGTGCTTGTATTTGCTGTGTCCTGGAATCAAAGGAGAGACTTCAGGCGCGTTTGAAGAGGGGAGAATGAGCTCCTTAAGCCTTCCTCCTTCCCTTGGCAGGCAGACAGCACAGCCTGGCTCTCCAGGAACAGCTGTCCTGTGTCCTCACCCCCCTGTGCATCCTCACACCCCCCTCATGCAGTTTGTGACTTTCCTCAGCCTTCTGTTGGTGTGGCCCAGCCCTGCCTGCTGGGTCTGTGCTGTGTGGGCCAGGGGCAGGGATCCAGCTCTGGGTGCTGAGTGCCCAGAGCTCAGCAGATGCTTGTGCTGCTCCCTGCCTGCAGCGAGGGTCTCTCTCCACGGGCAATTTGCACCCAGCTTCAGTTCCTTTGTGGCCTTTCCCCTCTGTCAAACCCGATTGAAGTTATCCAGCTCAGGAGTTAGCAGGGAGGGGATGGGCAAATGACAGCGGAGCAGAGAACAGTTCCTGGGCTTATCTGAGCTAATTGTTCTGATGGTGGCGATTGAGCCAGAGCCAGCAACTCCTTAGTTCTCCTCTGGCCTCCAACACTTCTATTGCTGTGGCCCCAGAGCTGCTGTTATCCTTCTCTCTCTCTCGGTTTGTTAGTCAGGAGAGTGAGATGTTGAGGTGCTGGAAGGTGTTGAGAGAAGGGCAGCAAGGCTGGGGAGGGGCCTGGAGCACAGCCCCAAGAGGAGAGGCTGAGGGAGCTGGGGGTGTGCAGCCTGCAGAAGAGGAGGCTCAGGGCAGAGCTCATTGCTCTCTGCAGCTACCTGAAGGGAGGTTGTGGCCAGCTGGGGTTGGGCTCTGCTGCCAGGCAGCCAGGGACAGAAGGAGGGGACAGAGGCTGAAGCTGTGCCAGGGCAGGCTCAGGCTGGATGTGAGGAGGAAGTTGTGCACAGAGAGTGATTGGCATTGGGATGGGCTGGAGGGGAGGTGGTGGAGTCCCCATCCCTGGAGGTGTCCAAGCCCAGCCTGGATGGGCACTGAGTGCCATGGTCTGGTTGATTGGATGGGGCTGGGGGATAGGTTGGGCTGGGTGAGCTTGGAGCTCTCTTCCACCCCGGTTCATTCTGTGGTACCCTAGGAGCGAGGCTGTGAAGGAGGCTCAGGCACCCTGCAGCATCCCATCGCGGCAGCAGCAGTTGCAGAGGACGATGATACAGAGCAAAGTTCTGCATCCAGTGCCTCCGGCAGCATCTCCGGGAGCCGGTGCCGGGCTTGGGAGGAAGCTGGTGGCAGAGCTGCCCCTGCTGAATGGAGCAGGATGGCTGTGCCCAGCGCTGCGCTGAGCGCTGCAGCCCTGTTAGTAACGTCTGAGCGAGCCGCGGCTGGAGCGGGGCTCCTGCTCTAATTGTGTTAACAGGATGGCCCTGGGCAGGGCGGGGAGTGCGGAGCCTCTGTGCTTCCCACAGTGACAAAAGAGAATTATCCTCTAACCACATCGCAGCCTGCCTCAGCCAGCCCAGCTCACAGAGGCCGGTTGGGGGTTCGGTTTCTTCCTCTCCTTCCACCCGAGCCTGCGGTTCTGCCTGGGGTTCTCTAGGGATGCCTGCTGAATCCTAACACCCCCCACAGCTTCATCTCCATCCGAGATGCAGCGATCCCAGCCTGATTTACTCCTGTCCGAGGGACTCTTGGAAGAGTTTGTCAGGCTCTGGCTAATAAATTTGCTGCCGCAGCTCAGGAATTCCTGCTCAGGCTTTTGCAAGGTGGCAGCTCCGACGTGAGGCTCTGGCAAGGCTGTGAACCAGTTTCTTGTGTCCCTTTATTAGCTATTACCTTTGACAAATTATTGGGCTAATCTCTGCTGACTACTTAAATGCTGGAGAATTGCTCAGCTCCTCTCTTCAGAAGTCCAAATCACAACTCTCAGAGGGAGAAGGCAGGGAGAGCACAGCACAGCTCCGACCTGTCCCTCCAAGCAAGGGCTGCAAAGACAGATGGGGAGCAGGTGAACCAGCAAGAAATCATTAAACTAAGCTCATCCTCCCAGATCTCTCCTCTTCAGCCATCCAAGTGTGAGCTAAAGCACGAGGTGTGCTGGCAGTTCCTGACTCCCCTCTCTTCTCCTGCTTGCAGCATCTGGGCTGAGGCAGTTTCCAAGCAGATGCTGCTCCTGTTCCCTGCATCCGTTCTGGTGGTGCAGAGCAGGAGCGACCCAGGGTAGCTCTTGGCCTATATTTGCTTCCCTCCCCCCTCCCCCCCTTTTTTTTTTTTCTTTCATTTCTTCAATCATCCCATCTGCTTATGGCTGCTTTTCAGGCCCCAGAGCCATCCACATGTCAAAAGCAATTCACACTTTGCCGGTGCTGGGAGGGGAGAGGCAGCTGAGAAGTGTGGATGCAGAGGGTGAGCTGCTGAGCGAACCCCTCCGTGGCCGTGCTGAGGTTCCCTTGCAGGGTGAAAGGACACCTTTGGGTGTGGGTCCCTTTCAGAGCTGTGATTTCCAGATTTAAAAGCCTAGCAGAGACCTGTTCAGGCTGTCACCAGCCAGGATTTCACCTCGAGCCCTGCTGTGAGTCTGTTCAGCTCCTCCACCTGCCTCCCGCCGCTGCCATGGCAGCCCTGAGTCACTTCTGCTCCAGAGCATCTTGCTGTGTCCCAGGCTGAGAAATCTCTGCCCTCCCCCCCAAAAAAAAGGCTGTGGCTGGCTCTGAGAGTGGCATTTTTCATCTGAAAATGCTTTGAAAAGCTTGGAGGGTTTTTTTTGTGGCTGAATTGGAGTTCTTCAGCTGCCCACCTTGGGGCTGCTGGCTTCAGGACCCTCACCTGGATCAGGATTTCCATGGCTGTGCCTCATGCCTGTTTCTCTGGGTGGGGAGGGTTTCAGTTATTTGCCCCAGGGTAGCTCCCTGGCAGATTTACAGACCCAAGCTGTGCTTAGTCTTTCACTTCCCTACCCTCAGAGTATTGCTGCTGTGGTCCTTGATCCAAGGCTCAGGAGCTCAGGGCCCTGCATCATCTCCTCTCTTCTGTAGCTGTTGCTAGTCCATCTGCTTGACAGCCTCTGTCCCACAGGCCAGCAGACAGGCAGGGCCTAATAGGTTCTGGAGACAGGTTTTTGTCTCCTCTTTTTATTATTTGCCTCGAAAAAAAGAGGAGGAGAAGAAGAATGTCCCCACACTGTTTTTCTTCTGCTTGCAGTCTGCCCATTCTGGGTTAGTTATCACCACAGCTCCTTTCAGAGCTTCCCCTTGGGCTCTGGCTCTCCAGAAATGAGAATCCTGCACAGATGGCATCTTCAGGCAGAGGGAAAATGATTTACCCTTGTCAGAATGCAGGTCTGGACGAACCAACCTTGCTCAGTGGTTGTGCTTCCATCCTGCTTTTCAGGTGGGGATGGCAGGATCTGAAGGGGGCTTACAGGAAAGCTGGGGAGGGACTTTGTAGGGTGTCAGGGAGTGATGGGACTGAGGGGAATGGATGCAAGCTAGAGGAGGGGAGGTTCAAATTGGATGTTAGGGAGAAGTTGTTCACCATGAGGGTGGTAAGAGACTGGCACAGGTTGCCCAGGGAGGTGGTGGAAGCCTCATCCCTGGAGGTGTTTAAGGCCAGTCTGGATATGGCTCTGAGCAGCCTGATCTGGTGTGAGGTGTCCCTGCCCATGGCAGGAGGTTGGAGCTGGATGATCTTTCAGTGCCTCAGACCAGTCCTTGATCTTGGTCCTTCTTCTCTCAGATTTTCCTCTCCCTCTCCTTCCCTGTCCAGGGACCACTGGGGAGGGACTTTTTAGGCTGTCAAGTAGTGATAGGACTTGGGGGAATGGAACAAAGCTGGAAATGGGGAGATGGAGCTGGGTGACCTTTGGAGGTCCCTTCCAACCCAGGCCATTCTCTGCATGTGAGGTAGTTCAGAGGTAAATTTTGATGCTATTAAGTATGAAATATTCTAATACTGAGCAGGCTGCTGCCTTCTGCTTGCAAAGCACTTTGGGGTGCTCAGGCACACTCCCAACTTCGACTTGCACTTGGAAATTCTGCTGTGGGTGGGAGATGTGAATGGCTGCAGGCAGGACAGCAGAGATGAGCTCAGGTCCTGCATGGGATAGAAGGTTTTAGGAAGGGCTTAAATCTCTTCTCTAATTTCCTCCTCCTCAGAGCTGCAGCTCCAAGGGCTGCTTCTGCCCTCGTTCTGTGCTAATGAGGAGGGAGCTGAGGGTTTAACTCTTCCTTCCTGAAGTGTCCTCTCTTCACAAGGTTTTCATCTTTTCCTTTAGCTGGCTCTTGGCTTTCCCTTGCCTTTGCTGGCACCACAGCTCCACTTTCATCTGCAGCACACAAGCTGGAGGTAGCTTTGCTCTTTGGATGCTGACCCCAGTTTTGCTTGCAGCCTGCCAAATTACCTTTTGAATATCCATCTGTGGGAAAAAACATCCCTCAGGCCCAGCAGGGTCAGCTCCTCTGGCCAAGGCTGCCAGCTGCAGACAGGGTGGCACAGGTTGGTTCTTTGGGGTGTGAGTTCTCTGAGCCTCACGACTGAGTGATTGAAGAACAGGGAGAGGTAATGAGGAGGCCACAGAGATGAGCCCAGGGCTGGAGCAGCTCTGCTGTGAGCACAGGCTGAGGGAGCTGGGGGGGTGCAGCCTGCAGAGGAGAAGGCTCCAGGGGGACCTCAGAGCTGCTGCCAGTGCCTGAAGGGATCCTGCAGGAAGGCTGCAGAGAGACTTTGGCTGAGGGTGTCTGAGCCAGGCCAAGGGGAATGGTTTGGAGCTGAGGCAGAGCAGGCTGAGAGTGGAGCTGAGGAAGAAGTTCCTCAGCAGGAGCTGAGTGAGGTGAGCTGGAGCTGAGGCTGTGCTGGGCAAAGGCTCTCAGCCGCTGGCAGCTCTGCTGCTCGCTTGGGGCTTCAGTCCGAGGTGGCAGCTGTGCAGCAGGCAGCTTGGGTGCAGGGAGCTGCTGGGCTGCCTGTAATCTTTAATTACAAGGTGTAATTGCTGCAGAAGGGCTGCTGGGTGCTGCTGTCCCTTTGGGTGGGTTGCTTGGTAACGCCTTTCTTCCGCCGGAGCGCTTTGCTCTGCTCCCCAGTTCCAGGCTTTTAAACCCATCCAGCAAAAAGCCTGCAGACGTTCACCGAGCTGCCTAAATGGAGCCTTTCAATCAGCTGCAGTTAACACTGGGA
>VWZI01013890.1:168337-179368 GCA_013396835.1 Psilopogon haemacephalus | reverse complement strand
GGGGGGGGGTGTGGAGGTTTTTTGGTTATTATCTCAGCGTTATGTAAAAAGCTCTCGGAGCAGAACGCGCCTGGAGGAGCAGCCTGGGAACTTGCTCAAGCTTTGAGGCTGAGATGCTCAGATCAGTTCTAGGCTTTTCCTAACATTCTGCCGTGGTGTTGGCAGGGATATTTATATCCCCCAGCCCAGCAGCAGAAGAAAGGGAGACCTGAGAGCAGCCTTCCAGGCTTTGCAGGAGGGCTGGAGAGGGACTTGTGGCAAAGGCTTGGAGTGGCAGGATCACAGAATCAGGTGGGAGAGACCTCTGGGATCATCGAGTCCAACCTACGACTTAACACCTCCTCATTAACTAACCCCTGGCACCAATTGAGGGTGCTGGAAGCCTGGAGCAGGCTGCTCAGAGAGGCTGTGGAGTCTCCTCCTCTGCAGCCTTTCCAACCCTCCCTGGCTGTGTCCCCCCCTGGCAGGGGTGGGATTGGGCTTGGATGCTCCCCAGAGAGGTCCCTTCCAGCCCCTACCACCCTGTGGGAAACAGCAACAGGGAACAAAATCTTCCCAGTCCCAGCCACTGCCTTATTTTTTATTTCCTTTTTAACCCCCAAACTGGAAGCTTCTTAGCTGGGTTGGTTAAATGTTTGAAGGGTAGTTGGAGAAAGGAGGCTAAAGAGGCCCAGAGTGGTTATCTGCAGGATAATGGCTTGGTGTAGTGTTCCCTGGAAGTTCCTGACCAGCCTGGATTGGTTGGTATATTTAGATTTCATCTTTTAAGCATTTACTAATTATCCCAGCCTGGATGGAGAGAACTCATCAAATAGCTGCTTGGGGATGCTCTGCACTTTGAAATCTTCCCTGGTAACAAAAGGAGGGCAAAAGATAGTAGGGGGGTGGGAGGGGTGGGGGTGGAATTTTTATTTATTTTCAGATCTCTGCTTCTTGCAGGTAAATAAACCCCCAGGGGTCCACTGTGGTTTAGTTATGGGATGGATTAAAGAATGCCAGGTTGGGGCTTCTCTCCATGCAGTGTCTCCCTCTGGCAGGCAAAGGCTGAGAGCCTGCAGAAGAGCAGCCCCAGAGGGGGTCTGGTCAGTGCTCAGCAAGCAGCTATAAAGGGTGGGGGGCAAGAGGCTGGGGCCAGGCTCTGCTCAGGGGTGCCCAGGGGCAGGGTAAGGGGCACAAAGCTGAACCCAGGAGGTTCACAGAGCCACAGAGTGTCAGGGTCTGGAAGGGACCTCCAGAGCTCCTCCAGTCCATTGCCCCTGCCAGAGCAGGAGCACCCAGAGCAGATCCCACAGGAACACATCCAGGTGGGTTTGGGATATCTCCAGAGATGGAGACTCCACAGCTCCCCTGGGCAGCCTGTTCCAGGGCTCTGTCACCCTCACAGGGGAAAAAATTCCTCCTGATGTTTAAATGAAGCTTCTATGCCTCAGCTGCCACCATTGCCCCTTGGCCTGTCCCTGGGCATCACCCAGCAGAGCCTGGCCCCAGCCTCCTGCCACTCACCTGCAGATGTTGATGACCATTGCTGAGGTCACCTCTCAGGCTCCTCCTCACCCAGCCCCAGCTCCCTCAGGCTCTCCTCCTACCAGAGCTGTTCTGTTCCCTTCAGCATCTTTGTGGCTTTGCACTGGACTCTCTCCAGCAGTTCTTTGTCTCTCTGGAACTGGGGAGCCCAGGACTGGACACAGGACTCCAGCTGCAGCCTCAGCAGGGCAGAGCAGAGGAACACCTGAACAGAAGAAAATTCTTTGGTGTGAAGGTGCAGAGCCCTGGAGCAGGCTGCCCAGAGAGGTTGTGGAGTCTCCTTCTCTGCAGAGTTTCCAACTGCCCCTGGGCATTGTGCTCCTGGGCAGGCTGCTGTGAGTGCCCTGCTGGGACCAGGAGGGTTGGACTGGGTGAGCTCCAGAGCTCCCTTCCAACCTCCACTGTGCTGTGGCTCTCTGATGGCTTCACCTGCCCAGAGAGAAGATCTTGGCTGACCCTGTCACAAAGGGACCCTGCTCAAGAGCCTGTCCCCATCTTACTCTGAGCTCTCCCCAGAGCCTCCAGGCTGAGCAACCTGCAGTGTCTCAGCCTGTCCTTGCAGGAGAGCTGCTCCTCAGCCACTTGGGTTATTTATAGTTGATTTTAATACATAATCAGCTGAGCTGGGGAGCTGAAGCTCTGAAAAGTTACAAAGTGAGTTAAAGATTACAGGGGAGAAAGAGCAGGCTGACAAATTTGGTTATAAATTTGGAAGGCTCCTGCCATAAATCAGCTGAGAGCCAGGCTGATTGGGATTTTCAGGGCCAAATAGATAATTGTCTATTAGATGGCAGAGAGCAGAGTGGTAGAGAGGGAGGGGGGTGTTAAAAGCCTGAAATTATGGATCCATTCCCATCCCTTTTTGTGGGTCTGAGGCCATTTTTCACCTCTCAAATGGCAACGCTGACATACTGGGACCTGTCAGGAGGAGAAGGGCATCAAATATTCACTTCTAACCTTGGCCTCTCATCACTAAGGCAAATTCCCCTTTTGTTTTTTTGTGTGTGTGCTTCTCAGCTGTAGGTCCCCTCCAGTTGCAGCCCAACCCTTTGGAAGCCTCTGAAGGCTCCATCTGAAGCCCTGCCTGTGCTGTGGGAATGTGGAGTCTCTGCTTTTAGAAGCCTGATGAAGCTTCTTCAGTGGTTTGGAAGTGGAGCTGCTAAATTTGGGCTGGAGAAGGCAGCTGCAGAAAGCCAGGCTGGGCAGGAGGGTGCAGATGTTTTTTTGGCTTTTCAACTGTTTTGTTTATTTTTTTTTTTTCCCCAGTTGCTGCTTTTTTTGGAGCCATCATTTAGGGAGAGGAAAGCTTCAGCTTGGGAGATGAGAAGGTACCACCCCACCCCCCTCCAGGTTATGCATCCTGCCTCTTCCCGAGCAGGGAGGGTTTAAAAGCAGTGCAAAAGGAAAAGGTTTAAAAGGGTTTAAAAGCAGAGCAAAAATTCAGTTCAGAGAAAAGCAAACTGAGAAGCCCTGAGCCTGCAGGGGCAGCAGATCCAACCTCATCCACCCTCTGCCTGCTGCCTGCTCGGGGCAGGGCAGGAAAGCAGAGTTTGAGCCCTGGCACTGGGGCAGGGGAAGCTGTCTGCAAGCAAACTCCATCCTGCCTGCAGCGACCCTCAGCGACAAAAGCTTTCCCTTGGTGTTGGCAGAGAGAGCCTCAAAGGTCTGCCCTGTTAGGATGGTGACAGATGAGAGCTTCCCCTCCAGGATGGTGCTGCCAGGGGGAAGAGCTCTGGGGGGACCTCACAGCTGCCTGAAGAGATCCTGCAGAGAGACTTTGGCTGAGGGTGGCCAGAGCCAGGCCAAGGGGGAATGGTTTGGAGCTGAGGCAGAGCAGGGTTAGGCTGGAGCTGAGGAAGAAGTTCTGCAGTAGGAGGGTGGTGAGAGCCTGGCACAGGCTGCCCAGGGAGGTTGTGGCTGCTCAAGGCCAGGCTGGATGAGACCTTGAGCAGCTGAGCCCAGTTGAGAGGTGTCCCTGGGCACGGTGTGGAGGTTGGAGCCAGAGGAGCTCTGAGCTCTCTTCCAACCTGAGCTGTGCTGTGAAACCACAGACCCAGAGAGAGCAAAACTGAGGCATCCTGGAGTGCATTTTGGAGGGTTTGTGTTTGGGTTTCTCTTCCCTCTGGTCACTGCTGAGTTCCCTCAGAGCAGAGTGCTCTGGTGACTAATTCAGCCCACCCTGGGGTTTGGCAGCCCAAAGCTGACTCTTGTCTGTCCCAGCGATGGCAGGGGCTTGGAACCAGATGATCTTTGAGGTCCCTTCCAAGCTAACTCATTCTGTGGTTCCCTTCTGGCAGTGTTGTCAGAGGCTGCTCCCCACCATCAGTTCAGCTCTGTGAGACTTCACTCCCGGAGCTTGCTGCTGGGAGGGGGAGAGCTGCAATCAGGCTTTGGGGTGTGTGTTGTGCTGGTTAAGGAGGATGCTGCCCGGGGCTTGAGGTGCTCACAGCTGGAGGGAAGGACCAGAGCAGCTCAGCCGAGGGGAGGAATTCCAGAGCAAAGCATCCTGCAGATGCTGCTCCTGCGGCGGCCTTGGGAGTGCTGCTGTGGGCAGGGGCAGGCTGAGCCCTTCTGAACTCTCAGTTTCTCTCCTGTGTTCTTGCTTCGAGTGCAGACTCTTCCCTTTGGTGAGTGAGTGCCAGAGGTGAATATCCTCCACCTCCACTCTCTGAAGCTGCCTTCTTGCCCCTCTGTTATCTTCCCCCTTTTTTTTTTTGTTGTTGTTTTATTTTTATTGTGTACCAGAGATTGGATCAAAGAGTGTGCAGGTGGCTGTGATGCTCAGAGCCAAGCTGTGTGCATTATCAAAGGAAGCTTTATTTAAGGCACTGCTTAGAAGCTGACAAGTCCTGGTCCCTCCTAGCTGAAGAGGCTACTCCTAGGGTTGATGTTTGTTTTTTTTTTCCCTGCTGGCTGAGCTGAAGGAGCAGGAGGATGGAAAAAGCTCTGCCTGTGTGTGTTGGAAGCTGCCCAAGCACACTGCCCTGCACTCCTCATGTGCTGAGCAGGACAGGTCAAATGTCCCTGAAAGAATTGTGTGAGCAGGAAAGGGCTGCTCAGGAATCCTCCAGCCCCCCTGCAGGGCTGGCTTCAGAAGGCACGTTGGAGGGGTTCCCAGCCACCCTTCCACCTTCCCCCCACCCACCAATCTTATCCCAGGATCTGTCTTACATGCCAGGTAAGCAGGAAAGATTGGCCAGGGTGGGTTAGAAGCAGGAATTGATTAGTTGTGTTACACAGATCCAGCTGGAATGCAGGGAAAAGGAGAGAGGCCAACAGCCCAGAGCTCAGACCCGAGCAGCTCTGTCTCAGCTACGTTTGGGTTCTTACTTTTGTAGTTGTCAGCACAGAGCAGACATCCCCAATGGTTTCCTTTCTCAGCCTATAACCTCATTTCTCTTACTAAAATACTCCAATTAGCCTCAAACCAGCACAGGCACAGCCAGCCCCAGGGGTTAGCAGGGAGAGGGAAGCTTCCCACTCCTTCCCACAGCTCAGGGGAGCCCTGTGGAGCACCTTGATGGATTTTTTGTTGTTGTTTTCCTTTCCCCAGATGATGAAGTTTGCTTGGGATAACTACAGGCAGTATGCCCTGGGGAAGAACGAGCTGCGGCCGCTGACCAGGAACGGGCACATCGGCAACATGTTTGGTGAGTGCTCAGGGGGCCTCAGTGCCACCTCCCTGCCAGCTCCTTCCCCCCCTGCACTGCACTCAGGTCTCTCTGCCAGCCTTGATCTCTTTCCACTTGTTGCTCTCTTTTTTTCCCCCCTTGCCATTTTTGGCTCTCTTTCTCCCCTCTCCCCGCCTGCACTGAGCGCAGCTTTCAGCACAGCTGCTAAGGGATGCTCCTCTGGCACCTCTCAGTGCCCCCCACACCTCCCCCCCCAGCCTGCAGCACCTCTGTGGACAGGTCTGGCACGGAGGTGTCTGGAGCAGAGCTAAACCCAGCCAGGGTGTTTATTAAAACATGAGGTCAGTGCAGAGCTGACAGTGCTGCTGTTTGTCTAAGGTGGTAGACGTCAGGACCTGACCAAACGCAGCATTTTCTGCCTCTGCTTGCTCCAGTCCTGAGCAGGATGTGGAGTCCATGAAATATTGAGTGAGGGAATCAATATTAAAGGCTCTTTATGCACCATGTGCTTCCCAGCTTGTACAAGTGGACTCTTTAGCAGGTCACCTGGTTCCTATCTGGGCTGATTCCATCAGCTCAGTGCTAGTTCCCTGCCCCTTCTCCAGGGAACTTTGCTGGCTTCGGGGGATAGAAATTTTCCTTCTCCTCATTTGCCACCAAAGCATTTCCCTGCTCCCCTCCCTCTGCCCTAGCTTGGCCCTGCCTGCACAGATTGGGCCATGGGGAGGAGACCAGCAGGGGCTGCTTCAGCAGCCCTTTGCCACACCTGTCCTTGGGGAGCATTTGCTGTGTGGAGTTCTCCTACCTTCTTTCCACAAAAGTCTGTTTGGCAGCAGCTTTCTGCCAGAGTTCCTCACCCAGGTGAGGGTGGAACAGAGCTCTCCAGTGGGCAGCTCATCTGGCAGCTTCATTTGCTCAGGTAAATCAGGCACTGGGCTCATCCAGTGTAAAGATCCCCTCCTGTGCCTGGTTTTGCTCTCTCTGGCTGTCCCAGTCCTTCTCTGCACCAGGTGCATGACCTGGGTCAGGCTGTAGCTGTGGAGATCTACTACTATGTGTGGAGACTGAGTACAGCCTCCTGCTCAGGCCTCCTTAGCTTTGGGGAGTGGTGAGGTGTGTGTGCAAGTCAAAGTTTGAAGGTGGAAGTAGCATCCCAAGGTCATCTGGGCTGGCAGAACCCTGAAAAGCAGCAAGCCCTGTTTGGCCTCTGGGCTGCAGGGGCAGCTGGCCCTGGTGGAGGTGGCAGAGGAAAGGGTTTAGCCACAGCACAGGGTTGGTGTTCTGCTTGTGGTGCCACCATCAAGTCCTTTTCTTGCCCAGGAGAGGAGGAGGAGACATTTGTCTCTTCAGCCCCTGCAGGAGCAGCAGGAGAGTTGAGCTCCCAGCTGGTTGTGCCACACTGAGTTGCATGGACTCTGCTGCCATGGGTGCTGAGTTGGCTGGAGGGAGCAGGCAGCTCACCCTGCACTGCCCCAGGCTGGGCAGGACCCTGCACTGCCCTTGCCCAGCCTCACTTTGCCAGCAGCAGTGATTTGGCTTTGCTCATCTCTCCCCTCCCAGCATCCCAGCCCCAGGCTCTCTTTGCAGTGACTTCGGCACCACAGCGGAGCAGTTTGTGACTCTTCCATCCTGGCAAGGTTGTCTCCACTCCTGCAGGAGCAGGGCTGCAAACACACCCAGATATTGAGAGCTTCTCCAGGCATTTATCCTGCTGAAACTATTGGCAGTACTTAGGCTTGTCTGTGGCTTGCCTGTGAGCACTCTGAAGGAAGATGCTTTGGAGCGCAAGGATTTGCAGGCAGCTGCGGGGAAGGAGCAGTGTGGAACATTTCAGCCTCTTTAGTAGCTTTTGCCTCCTTTTATCTGTGGCTGTTCAAGAACAGAGGCACCAGGCAGGCCTTTGCTGCAGCTCTCTGTCCACCTCTTGCCTTCAGAGACTGAGAAATTAGGACGGGGCACTGCTTGCCTCCCTTCCCTGCCTGCCCTTTCTCCCTCCTGTCACATCCTGCATCGTTTGATTCCGTCCTGGAGGTGCCAGGGAGGCAAATCAGGAGCTCTGCAGGCTGGAGGTGTCAATATGAAGCTGAGGTTTCTCTGCAGCTGCTTCCACGTGGGAGGGAAGGAGCCTCTGTGGGGCTATTTTCCAGCACGTTGGTGAGCAGGAGCAGCAATCAAGTTGTTGAAGGGTTGAGACATTCATCTCCAGCAGATGTGCTGCTCACTTGTGGCTCAGCCTGGGGTTCAGCAGCCCCGGGGAAGCAGGGGAGCTGCTCCTGCTCAGAGATTGCCTCTAATCAAAAGGAGAAATACAAAATAAACCTTCACCTCCTGCTCCTGCAGAGCATTCTGCTCCTCTTTAGCTGTCAGCAAGCAGCCCTGCCCTGCCAGCAGGAAGATCACAGGCAGGAAGAGTCTGCTGCCTCCACCCGAGTTCATCTCCTTTCTCCTCTGCCTCAGAAGGTAGCAGCTGACAGCTGGGGGAGAGTCTGCACAGTTCCTTTGCTGCTGCCTCTGTGCCCCCTGCCCAGGCAACTGCTGGGCTGCTCCATGCCCTGGAAGGCAGAATTCCCCCTCCCCTGGACCTTGATCTGCTGCCTTGCTCTTGTGATTTGATGTTCTCCAGCCCCTGCCCTGAGGCCAGCAGCTTCAGTGAGCTTCTCCCACATTCTTGGCCATGGCTTCTTTGCTCTCTGCAGCTCCCTGAAGGGAGGTTGTGGCCAGCTGGGATTGGGCTCTGCTGCCAGGCACCCAGCAACAGAAGAAGGGGACAGAGGCTCAAGCTGTGGCAGGGCAGGCTCAGGCTGGATGTCAGGAGGAAGTTGTGCACAGAGAGTGATTGGCATTGGGATGGGCTGGAGGGGAGGTGGTGGAGTCCCCATCCCTGGAGGTGTTCAAGCCCAGCCTGGATGGGCACTGAGTGCCATGGCCTGGTTGATTGGACAGGGCTGGGGGATAGGTTGGGCTGGGTGAGCTTGGAGCTCTCTTCCAACCTGCCTGATTCTGTGATTCTTTGTACAGAAGGTTTCTGGTTCCAGGTCATTTATGGTCACTGCAGTGTGGCAGCTCTGCCCTTCAGCCCCCTCACCTCTGGGTCTCTCTGTGACAAGCTGTGGGTCTGTCTGCTTGTGACAAGCTTGTGACAAGCTGTGCTGTGCTCATAGATTGCTGGAATGGGTTGGGTTGGAAGGGAACTTAAAGCTCATCCAGTTCCCACTCCCTGCCCTGGGCACCTCCACTCCATCAGGCTGCCCAGAGCCGCATCCAGCCTGGCCTTGAGAACATCCAAGGATGGAGCCTCCACCACCTCCCTGGTAACCCTTCCTACCCCAGCAGCTCAGCATCGCTGCCTGTGGTGCTGGGAGTGTTAAATTTAGTTGTTTGCAAAGCATCTCAAAGGCTGTGGAGCGAGGGCAGCAGCAGCAGCAGCAGCAGCAGCACTCCGGAGCTGCACCTGGCAGGCAGCTCCCCAGCCTCCGAGAGCTGAATTCTCATTCTGCCTGCTCCCTGCCTCTGTCACAGCCACTTATTTTCCTGACAAAATGTTTTTTAAATCCTGTTAGCTTTCCAGAGCTCCTGTAGCCATGGGAGAGTGAGCTGGCATCTCCTCCTGCTCCTGCAGCAGCCTCCTTGTCAGGCAGGGTTTGATTGCAGAGTCTTTTAACAATGATAAGGTAAGAAGCCTGATTCTCAGATAGCTCTTGAAGTGTGCAGTGCTGGCAGCAGCAGCAGAATCCTCCTTTGACTTCTAACCTCAGCCAATTTGCTCTGAAATCAGTGACACAAGTAAATATGGAACCTTCCTGTGCTGGTAGGCATTAATTTTTTTTTTTTTTTTTTTCTTTGCCACCTAACTGCACAATTTCAGCAGCAAAGGAGCAAGCCTTAGCTTGGTTTCCCCCTCCTTGTCCTCACTGGAAATCACATCTAAGGTTATGAATTAGCTTGTCCCAGCCTTTGCTTCCCTCAGCATGTGCTGCATGTGTGCAGCTTTGTGAGGCTCTGGAGCTGCCTCTGAAGTGCATCCATCTGACAGCTGCCAGGGTCCCCAGCTCTGGGGGGCAGCCACAGGCTGGGAGGTCTTTAGGCTTCCCCACTGGGCAGGGGCCTGCAGCTCATTCCACGTTGGGTTGCTTGGTGACAGGGGAGCAGCCTTTGGAGCATCAGTGCCTGCTTTGTGCACTCAGCTCAGCCTTGGCCTGGGCTGGTCTGAGAGTTTCTTTGGGGTCATTGGGCTTGGTTGCCTGCAGATGATGCTGGCTTGGCTCTCCCAAGACTAAATTAAGGGTTTGGAGTAACTGGGGAAGGAAAGTAGTGACCACATGAATGTGTTCAGGGAGGCCTCTGGGAAGCACCAAGCTGCTTGTCCTGAGAGGCAGAAACCTTCAGGGATGTCTCTCCCTGCACTCAGAGAAGCACAGAGTGGCTCAGGTTGGAGGAGACCTCAGAGATCATCAACTCCAACCTCCCTGCCATGCCCAGGGACACCTCTCAGCTACATTTGGTTGCCCAAGGTCTCATCCAGCCTGGTCTTGAGCATCCAGATTAGATTAGATATTAGGAAAAGGTTTTTCAGGGAGAGAGTGGTCAGGGACTGGAATGAGCTGCCCAGGGAAGTGGTGGAGTCCCCACCCCTGGCTGTGTTTCAGGGTGGTTTGGATGTGCTGCTTGGGGAGATGGTTCAAAGTGAAGCTTGTAGAGCAGGGTTCTAGGTTGGGCTTGGTGATCCTGAGGAGCTTTGCCAGCCTGGATGCTTCTGTGGTTCTGTGATCCCCCAGGCAAGAGGCAGCCACAACCTCCCTGGGCAGCCTGTGCCAGGCTCTCGCCACCCTCCTGCTGCAGAACTTCCTCCTCAGCTCCACTCTCACTCTGCTCTGCCTCAGCTCCAAACCATTCCCCCTTGGCCTGGCTCAGAGACCTTCAGCCAAAGTCTCTCTGCAGCCTTCCTGCAGGATCCCTTCAGGCACTGGCAGCAGCTCTGAGGTCCCCCTGGAGCCTTCTCCTCTCCACGCTACAAGACTTTCTGGCAGCACCAAGCTCCTTCCAGCAGACCTTTTAGCTACAGCTGGAGCAGGCAGGGAGGCTGGAGCTGGATCAGCTTTGGGGTCCCTCCTAACCCAGCCCATTCTGTGCTCATTTTCCAAGGAGCTGCTTCCTTCATCAGTGATTTAGCTGGAAAAGCAGGAAGCAGGCAGGAAAAGTGCTCACCTCAGTTAGGAGCAGCAGGAGCTGATGGATGAATGTTGAACATGGGAAAGGTAATTGGATGGAAATACTCATTTAACAACATTCCCACTGGCAGGGGAGAAATGGTAACCTCCAATTGTGCAGCCACTTGGTGCAGCTTTTCTCTCCTGCCCGAGTCTCTTTCCCTGTGATCTCAAAATTACAACCCCCTGGAGTGTCCTTTTATGTGGTTAAAATAATAATCACAGCTCTCTGAACTCCTGCTCCGAGTTGTGCCTGTTGCACAAGGCAGGAGCTGCTTGGCTCCAGGAGCTCTTGGAAGAGAGGAAAACAGATTGGAATGAAGCTGCTGCTTTGACATTGCTCCCTGGCACCATCACCGAGGGGTTGCTTTGTGTCTAACACTGCCCAGCTGGATGGGAAACAACCCCAGGCAGGGCCACAGGCTGTGGACAAAGTGGCTGAGAGCAGCCAGGCAGAGAGGGAGCTGGGGGTGCTGGGTGGCAGCTGAGCAGGAGCCAGCAGTGTGCCCAGGTGGGCAGCAGAGCCAGTGGCATCCTGGGCTGGAGCAGGAGCAGTGTGGGCAGCAGGAGCAGGGAGGTTCTTGTGGCCCTGTGCTCAGCACTGCTCAGCACACACCTGGAGTGCTGTGTCCAGCTCTGGGCTCCTCCATTCAAGAGAGATGTTGAGG
>VWZI01013890.1:152300-168251 GCA_013396835.1 Psilopogon haemacephalus | reverse complement strand
GATGTTAGGAGGAAGTTGTTGGCAGAGAGAGAGATTGGCATTGGGATGGGCTGGAGGGGAGGTGGTGGAGTCCCCATCCCTGGAGGTGTTCCAGAGGAGGCTGCATGAGGCACTGAGTGCCAGGAGTTGGTTCATTAGCAGGGTTAGTGATAGGTTGGACTCGAGGATCTGAGAGGTCTTCTCCAGCCTGCTTCATTCTGTGAAATGTTGTTTTCGGGAAGGGCATTTGGAGCTGAGGTTGATTTTGCTGTTGCTGGGAGCTGGAGCAGCAAACTGATTTCCTGTCAGCAGGAAGCAGTGAATCAGGATATCCTCCAAATATCAACCTCCTTGGAGATTGGTTGTGTGATTCATGTCAGAGCTGACATTTATCCTCCTTCTGCCTGTTTGGGGGTTGTTGTTTTTTGGTTTGTTGGGGTTTTTTTGGTGTTTTGGTTCATTTCCCTGCTTTCCTCCTGCCCAAGATCTCTCCCTCCACACACACCGAGGTTGTCATCAATACTTGAGGGGATCCTTTCCTGCTCTGCTCTCTCCTCCTCGGGTCACACTGAGAGTGGCTTCCTTTAAATGTGCCATCTCAAGCATTAGCTCAACCATCAGGGATCCACTGAACCCTAAACCTCCCACAGAGAGGCTTAAGCCTATTACAGAGGCTCAGCTGATGGGGAGCAGTTTGCCAGCTCAAAATACTCATTTAAGAAGTTTAAACAGGGAGGGGGGGAAAAAAAAATCTGTTGAGTCATAGAATCCTGGAAGGGACCTTAGAGCTCATCTCCTCCAACCTCCACACCATGCCCAGGGACACCTCTCAACCAGACTCAGCTGCCCAAGGTCTCACCCAGCCTGGCCTTGAGCACCCCCAGGCAGGAGGCAGCCACAACCTCCCTGGGCAGCCTGTGCCAGGCTCTCACCACCCTCCTACTGAACAACTTCTTCCTCAGCTCCAGCCTAACCCTGCTCTGCCTCAGCTCCAAACCATTCCCCCTTGGCCTGGCTCAGACACCCTCAGGATCAGTCTTTCTGCAGCTTTCCTGCAGGATCCTTTCAGGCACTGGCAGCAGCTCTGAGGTCCCCCTGAAGCTGCATCCCTTCCTGGGGAGCACCAATGCATTGTCTGGGCTCAGATTACCTCCAACCAGCTGCAATTCAGCCAGGCAGGAGAGGGGAAGGCAGCAGTGGCTTTGCCCCTCCAGGGCTGCTGCTCTGTCTTCTGCTTTGCCTTCCTGCCCTGCTCCTCCCAGGGTTAGTCCTGCCCTGTGCAATCTCCCAGCTCTGCCAGAGGTGATCACCTCTGCTTGGCTGACATCTGAGCCCTGTTGCCCCAACAAAGGAGGAAACCTCTCTCTCCCGAGGAGCCTTTGAGTGATTATTGCTTCCTGTTTTCTTCCCAGCTCTCAGCAGCCCCCGCAGTCTGCTGCCACAGCCTCCCTGTGCCCTGGCAAAGGGATCAGGGGGCAGGTGGAGGTGGATCTGCAGCATCCTCTCCCCTGCCTTCCTGAGCCTCACTCACACCACTGCCTCCTCTCACACACTCTCCCGTGGAATCAGTTTGATGTGAGCTCCAGGAAGCCTGGAGCCAGGCAGGGATGGGAGGTTGGAGGAGGAAAGATGCTTGGAGAAGCTGGGGAAAAGAGGATTAGGTTGGGGAGCTGCTGCCAGGCATGAAATGCTCAAGGATCAGTTGGCTCTTGGTGCTTACCCAGTGCCCTGCAGCTGTCTGGAGGGCTGCTGGAGTGTCAGGCAGTTCATTGCCATGCTGAGCACCTCTCTTCTTTTGCTTCCCAGGGCATAATCAGGATCTTGCTCACCTGTTCCCTGCAGCCTGATCTGCTCCAGACACTCTGCTCTGCCTTGGCCCTGTGTGAGCAGCACCAATCTCTTCTCTCTCTTTCTCTCCCCCCATCACTTGTCCAGGGGGGGAGCTGCCACTGCTGGCTCAGTGTGAAAGGCAGACTCAATTCTTCAGGGGAAATTGATATCTGAAAAACCTCGAGTGGGTCCTAATCCACCCCAAAAAAAGCCATTTCTGCCCCAGCTGGAGCAGGCTCTCTGCTAAATGTGGTCCTGGCAGCCAGCCCTGGGAGATGCCTCTGGGTGATGCCAGCCTCACCTGGGAGCTCTGCAGCAGAGCTGCTGACCCCCACTGCCAGGTGCAGGTGGAGCTGTGGTGGCTCACAGCATCTCCTGAGCTCACCACATCACTACTGCTGCTGCCAGCAGGGACCAGATGGAGCTGTCCTGTGGGCTGGGTGCTTGGGGACACCTCCCTGGTGGCAGCCTTCAGGACCCCTCTGCCTTCAGGTGGGTGATGACCTTGGAACTAGATGATCTGTGAGGTCCCTTCCAACCTCACCTGTCCTGTGCTGATGTCTCTGCCAGGGTGCTGCCAGCTTCTGGCCGTGTGGCTTGGGCTGATGTCCCCTGGGCTCTGCTCCCTCCTGGCCATGTGCCCCAGGATTAGTCCTCTCCTGTTCCTAAGCATCTTTTCAGGGAATGATCTGCACTTTGACCTCCTCTCAGCAGGGCCAAGCCTGGCATTAGCAACCTCCCTGCCTGCAGGGGCAGCTTTGGAGCTGGTGGAGCTGTGAGGCTTGCAGAGTGGCACTGCCCTGGAGCTGCCCAGCCCAGGGGCATCAAAGCACATCCTCAGCAGGCTCCTGGGGGTCTGGAGTGTGTCCAATGCCTTCTCCTCTCCGTGAAGGGCTCTGCCCAGCACCTTTCCAAGGCTGCTGTTGGTTACTGTGAGCTTTGTGGGTGAGTGCTGCAGCAGAGAGGCTGGGGGCTGGCTGCTGTGGGTGGGTGGCAGCAGGGACAGAGCAGCTCTTGTTGCCTATGTGGATGTCTCCATTCTTTTGCTGCACAGAAGAGCAAATGCCCTCGTGCCTGGGGACAGGGTGGCACAGGCCCTGCTTCAGCTCAGGAAGAGATGAACCTTTGTGCTCCTGCTGCCTCCCAGCTGAAGCCCCAGGCAGAGGCTCTGCTGCTGGCTGGCACAGGAGCTGCCATCAGCTCCCTAGGGCAGAAGTGCTCCTGGGCAGGCATCTGCCTCTGCCTGGGGTGCCAGGGGAGAGTTCTCCTTTCCAGGGCTGGATGCCACTCATAGAATCAGGCAGGTTGGAAGAGAGCTCCAAGCTCATTCAGCCCAACCTATCTCCCAGCCCCATCCAATCAACCAGATCCTGGCACTCAGTGCCCATCCAGTGCCACCTCCAGGGATGGGGACTCCACCACCTCCCCTCCAGCCCATCCCAATGCCAATCACTCTCTCTGCCAACAACTTCCTCCTAACATCAGCCTGAGCCTGCCCTGGCACAGCTTGAGCCTCTGTCCCCTCCTTCTGTTGCTGGGTGCCTGGCAGCAGAGCCCAACCCCAGCTGGCCACAACCTCCCTTCAGGGAGCTGCAGAGAGCAATGAGCTCTGCCCTGAGCCTCCTCTGCTGCAGGCTGAGCTGCTCCTTTCTTGCCTCTGCTGAGTTGTGTCTCCAGCCCAAGCCACTCCTGCAGCAGGGTCAGGGAGAGGTTTCCATGGCAGAGCTTTGGGTCTGTGGGCACAGGCAGGGTCTCAGGTGTGGTTCCTGCTGCTGTTTCTGGGCACTCACAGGAGAGTTTCAGTTGAGGGCTTCTTAGTTTCTGCTTCCAAACCCACCTCAGAGAGCAGAATGAGCCTGAAACCCATAATTGAGGGAGGGGAATGTCAGCAGGAGTCAGAAGTGACAGAGCAGGTTTTGATTCCTTGTCCTTTTGAAGCTGCTTCCCCTTTGATTATCTCCCTCTCATTACAAGGAGCAGATCTGCAGGGTGATTATTCCATAACATCTCTGCAGAGCAGCATGGCAGGGGCAGAGCAGCTTGGAGAGGCTGCTTGGATCTCCTAACAGCCCTCTGCCCCCAGCACCTGCAGGGGAGGGCAGCTCAGCAAGCAGGAGCTGTGCTGGAGCCAAGATCCAGCCTGGTCCTCACCCCTGGTGCCAGTCCCACAGCCTCAGTGCTGTGTTTCAGCATCAGAAGGAGCTGGCACTTGGTGTCCTCTCTGGCTCTTGTTTAGGGTGAGCCAATCCAGCTTCTCTCTTTGTCTCTTTGCAGATCAGGAAAGGCTTTGTGGATTATTTCATCAAATTAAAGCAAGCTCGTTAGGGTTACCCTGGGCATGGCCCAGGCAGGGAGCTGTGCCCCAGGCAGCATTGCCCTGCCCACTGCTGCCTGCAGAGCTGCAGAGGGATGCTGAGGGGACAGGGACAGGCCAAGGGGGAATGGTTTGGAGCTGAGGCAGAGCAGGGTTAGACTGGAGCTGAGGAAGAAGTTCTTCAGCAGGAGGGTGGTGAGAGTCTGGCTCAGGCTGCCCAGGGAGGTTGTGGAGCACAGAAGCACAGAGTGGGATCAAAGATCACAGCCTCCCTGGAGGTGCTCAGGACCAGGCTGGATGAGGCCTTGACCTGTTCTGGTGGGAGGTGTCCCTGCCTGTGGCACAGAGAGGCTGGAACTGGCTGAGCTCTGAAGTCCCTTCCAACTTAAACCATTCTGTAAATATCTCCAGGGATGAGTCCTCAACCACCTCCCTGGGCAGCCTGTTGAGGGAGGTTGGAGCAGATGATCTCTGAGGTCCCTCCCAGCCTGGGCTCTGACCCCATGCTTCTCCAGTGCCTCCCACATTGCCCTGAGCTGGTCTCTGTCTCTCCTTGCTGAGAGCCAAGCATGCAGAGCTCCCCTGCTCCCCTGCTCCCCTGCTCCACTGCTCCACTGCTCCCCTGCTCCCCTGCTCCACTGCTCCCTGCTCTTGAGGGGTGCTTAGGGCTGGCAAACGCAGCTCTGCCTGCATGGGCAGTGCCTGGGGAGGAGATGCCACACGAGCAGCAGCTCAGCTGCCCCTTGGAGCCTGCCAGTGGAGCTGGAGGCTGTTTGACTCCCTGCACTGCACTCCTGGGCACAGCTGCAGTGCAGTGAGCACCTCCCCAGCCCACAGCAGTAAATGCACTGCTAGAGGCTGCTCTGCTGCCTCCCTCCCTTGCCCCCAGCCCCTGCTTTTGATGCAGACAGCATCCAAGAGGCAGCAATCTGGAGCTGAGCAGTGAAGTCTTGGTTGGGTTTTTCATTAAAGCAATGATCTGCTGACTGGCTGAAAAGTGTCAAAACTGCAATCTTGTGGCATCAACAAAATAAGGCAGGATGAAGCCTGGACGGGAGGGGAATGCTGAGAGCAGGAAGGAGCCCTGCAGGAGAGTGGTGGATCTGAGCACCTCTCCTCCAGGGCAGGGCTGGGATGTGCATCACTCCCAGTTCCTTCATCAGAAGAGGCCAAAGTCTGGAGGGCTGTGACCCATGGCCTCACCTTTGCCTTCCTCTCCTCTCTCCCCCAGCTGGGATTTCCTCTCTGTAGCAGTGAAGGTAGCAGTGAAGGGCCAGGGCTGCTCTGAGCACACAAAGGAGAGCCTGGGAAAGCTGAGAGATTTTTTTTTTTTTAAGTCTGTTGGTGAGAAAGAAGGAAGCAGCCTGAGCCCCGTGGAAAGCTGTGAGGAAAAGCCCTGGGTGTGAGCAGTGTGTGCCAGCCACTGTGGGCACACTGCAGAGGGAGGTGGCAGGGACAGAGCTGCCACAAGCAGCTTCTCCTGCAGGAACAAAACCTGAGCCTCCTCCAAGCATCTTTGCTGCCAGAGCTTGCAGCAGGCCTGGCTGGCAGGGGGTGGGAGGTGGCAGTGCTGGGGGAGGGCTGCACATGCAGCTTGCTGCTGGCAGCAGAGAGGCAGCTCCATGCCTGTGCCCCACGTCCACAGGGGCTGAGTGCTGATGGATGCAGGCTGCAGCTCTCCACCTGACTGTGCTGAGTTGCCACTGAAGCACGAAGGGGCTGAGCCATGAGGGTGCTGCTCTTGCTTGGCCTCCCCATGCTGAGGATCATTTTAGGGACCCCTGAGAGGAGCAAAGCTCAGGCCCTGAGCAGCTCCAGCCCCAGGGCTGTTACCATCTCTGCTGTCTTTTCACCTGAGCTGCTCCATCCAAACATGCCCAGAATCGAGGCTGGAAGCTGCTGCCTGTCCCAGCTGCTGCAGATGGGTTTGGAAGCCAAGGAGGCAGCAGGGCTGAGGCTTCAGCATCCTCTCCCCTTTGCAATGCAGGAGGCCTTCGAGGAGCTACAGTGGTGGATGCCTTGGACACTCTCTACATCATGGAGCTGGAGGAGGAATTCCAAGAAGCAAAGAAGTGGGTGGAGGAGAGCTTTGACTTGAACGTGGTGAGTCAGATACTGGGAACGCCCTGGAGGGCCTCTCTGTGCCCCACAGGCTGCAGAGAGCCCAGGGCTGGCCACAGCCGCCTGAGAGCCTTCTGGGGAGGGCAACGATGAAGTGTGGGGGGGAAAGAATCCACTCAGTGAGGCTGGGCAGACACTGGCACAGGCTGCCCAGGGAGGCTGTGGCTGTCCCCTGCCTGGAGGTGTTCCAGGCCAGGCTGGGGTGGTGGAGGTGTCCCTGCCCATGGCAGGGAGTTGGCACTGGATGCTCTTTAATTTCCCTCCCAACCCAACCCATGCCATGAGTCCATCAATCACCTCCAGAAGCAGCCTCCAGAAGCAGCCTCTCTGTGGCTCCTGAAGCTTTCCCAGCCACTCTGGGGAGCTCCTCTTGGACTTGCTGGTGCCACACAGCCCTGGCAGTGCTGCCAGGTGAACAATGCTGCCCTTAACCTCACTTGGTGACCTCTTAGACAGCTCTGCCCTGCCCTGCCCTGCCAGGCAGCTCTGGCACTCCTGCTGGGAGAGCTGCTGGCATCTCCTCAGTGGCACACAGAGGATGTTAAAACCAGAGGGCAGCTCACACTTGTGGGTTGTTTTTTGTTCCATGCCAGCTGAGTTGTCTGCTGTGAAGAAAGCTTCTCCCTGGGGGAAGAAGAAGAGCATGGGCTGGGAGGGCATCAGAGACCCAGGAAGGGGAGCCCACGTCTGAGGAACTTGGGGAGTGCTCTCAGGACCTTCCCAAATCAATAAACAAGGGACAGGATCAGCTGGGAGAGGATTCCTCTGGCTTTGAGTCTTGGCCTGCAGCAGAGATTGATCTGCAGGCCAGGAATGGGCTCTGGGCATTGATTGCTGCAGGCAGAAAGCGAAGCAGAGGGAGAGAGGAAGGGAAATTAATTGAAAATTGGCTCTGTCCAGGGATCTTTAATAGCCCAGAAAAGTGAGGCAGGGACTGCAAGGCCTCAGGAGCTCTGTTTCAGACTGGGGGCTGTGATCTGGCTCAGGCAGTTCCAGTCCCCATCTGCAGCTCCCTCTGGTCTATACCCTGCAGGTTTGGGCAGAGGTCTCAGTGCCCCTTGGACCCCTCAGGATGCTGCTCTGGTGGGAGATCTGCCCAGGTTGTGGCTTTTGGTTTTGCTGGAGGGCAGGACTTGGTCCTGACACAGCTCCCATGTGGGTGTAGAGGGCAGGTTCTGGGTTCTGGCAGGCAGCTGGGGGCACAGAGCAGGCTGCTGCCTGTGAGAGAGTCTCTGAGCAGTGCAGGGAACCAGCCCTGGCTGCCTGCTGCCTGTGCTGGGTGGGCACAGGGACCGTGGCTGTGCTGCCCTCTGAGCCTGCACTCAGAATCACAGAATTACAGGAAGGGACCTCTGGAGACCACCAAATGCAACCCCCTGCTAGAGAAGGGGCACCTGGAGCAGGCTTCAGAGGTTCACAGGATGGGGTGGAAGGGAGGGAAGGAAGGGAGGGAGTAAGGAAGGAAGGAAGGAGGGAAGGAAGGACAGACAGACAATCTGTCAGCCCTAACTGATGCCCACACCATGAGTGGGGCACTTTGGGTGCTTCTCCTCCTGCTAGGCTGCACCTGCAGAGCAGCTGAAGCAGGCTGAGATGGGAGCCTGCAGGCTGTGGGTGAGGGCAGGGGCAGGGAGGGAGCTGCCTGCAGTCAGCTGCCTGCAGCTGCAGCCCCTGCAGTGGTTTGTCTCTGTGCTTGCAGAACGGGGAGGCCTCCTTGTTCGAGGTGAACATTCGCTACGTCGGGGGCCTGCTGGCTGCCTACTACCTGACTGGAGAAGAGGTTGGTTGGAGCAGCTCTGCCTGGGGCTCCCATCCCCCAGCAGCCCTGGCTGCAGCAGGAGGCTTCTGCTCCCTCTCCTTCCCCCCAGGCTGGCAGAGGGCAGGGCTTAGTGCCCTGAGCTGTTTGCTGCTGTGGCAGGGTTGGAATTCTGCAGCTGGCTGCAGAGGGCTGAAGAGATTATTCCTCTGCCCTGGAAGCCTTAGGCGAGCAGAAGCCGATTCAAGGGGGAGTTGAGCGAGGGGAGGAGCTGGAGGGGAGGCTCTTGAATGAGAGCTGAGCTCTGCTGCCCTGCACTGCCCTGCCTGCTGCTGCCCCCGGAGCAGGAGGGGCTCTGATGGCTCAGCCCTGGAGGCACAGGAGCAGCTCTCTTCCTTGGGTTGCTTTTTTAAGTTGAGTTCCAGGAGCGACTTTCTGCCTGTGAATTCCCTCCAGGGAAAGCTCTCAAAGAGTGCCCAGACTCAGGGCTCCTCTCAGTCACAGCTCCAACAGGCTTCAGATCAGCAGAGCAAGAAGAATCCAACATTAAACCCTTGGAGCTCCAGCAGCGACGCCTTGAAGTGATGCTCAGCAGCCAGGGCAGTGCCTGTCACAAACCCAGGCAAAAATCAAGTCCCTGCCTCTTCCTTTCCCTTCTGAACCAAACCTCTCTCTCCTGTGAGTGCATCAAAGATCTGCAAGCCCACAGGGGAGTTCAGGTTTCCCCAGTGCTGTAGAGAGCCACAGATTCCTGCTTCCTGAGAACTGGAGTGACAGCTTGGGCTGGCAGAGGGAGGGGGGCAGAGGTAAAAGGCTTCTGCTTGAGCTCCTAAGTCACTTAGAGGCTTCCCTTAATCAGGACTAATCTCTGGAGCACAGATTAGTGCTTGTATCAGTTTGTCCCAAAATAATTGTGCCTGGTGGCTTTGTGCTGCAAGCCACCACAGGCTGTGATTTGCTTTGGAAGCCCCAAAACTGAGGCATCCCAACTGGAAAAGGAGCAGCTGAGCCCCAGAGCCTCCAGTCCTTCCTGGGAAAAGCCTGGCCCCTGGAAATCATGGGTCTGGCAACTGCTGTGGACCTCACAGTGCCTCACCCTGGGGTGATTTGGTCTTTCACCTCCCTGTGCCCTCTGCCACCCTGGGGAAAGGGAAGAATCCATCCCCATCTTTGGGTCAGCTCAGATCCCAGAAACTTGCTGCTGAGGTCTCTGGAGCTCTGCCTGCTCTCACCCATGCTGAGGGCTCAGCAGGGCACTTGGGGCTGGTTTGGTGTGGGATGTTCTGGCAGCATCCAGCAGCAGCTTTGGCTCAGGCCTGGCACGCAGTGGCACACCCAGAACAGCAGCAGGGTTAAGCTCTGCCAAGGCTGAGCTTGGGTCTGAAAGGAGGCAGAGAGCCTGGGAGCCAGCAGCAGCACAGCAAGCATTTGTCTGCTCTTCTTCTCTTCCCAGGTGTTCAGGAGGAAAGCTCTGGAGCTCGGAGAGAAACTTCTGCCAGCTTTTAACACCCCCACAGGCATCCCACGAGGCGTCATAAACCTGGGCAGGCAAGAGACCCTCCTTAGCTGCTTGCCATGGGGGGCTGAGGGCTTGGAAGATGCCAGGCAGCAGCAGCAGCTCCTCCTCTTCCTCCTCTTCCTCCTCCTCCTCCTCACAGGTGCCCCCTTCCAGTGCAGCTTCTTGGAGGTGGTTGAGTGTGGCAGCTCCAGCAGCCTGGGCAGGGTGCAGGTGACTCGAGTCAGCCCCAGCTGTGCTGGAGTAATTTGGGGCTGAGCTGTGTGGTTCCTTCCTCCACCTCTTGGCAGGGCTCCCTGCTGCAAACCTATTTTCCTGCCTCTCATTTTCTTTGAGAGGTTATTTGTAGTCTGCACGGAGCCTGTGGTGCTCTCTGGATTTTTGCAGCCTGCCCAGTGAGGTGCCTGTGAATTTACCCAGGCTCCGTGGTAGGAAAAATTGGGGAAGGAGCTGGATGGGCCTGGCTGAGAGCTTTGCTGCCAGGAAGGGAGCTGTGTGCAGGGCTTCTGCTGGCAGTGCTCAGCCAGGTGTGAATCCTTCCCTCAGAGCCACCTTTCATGCCAGGCAGTTATTTTTCTCCTGCTGGAGAGGGGCTTGGAGGCAGCTGAGTTAAAGATCTCGCTGAAGGTCTCTCAGAGGCAAACCCAGGAGCTGGGCTCCCAGGCTCTGCTGCTTGCTGGCAGAGTGTTCCCTGGTTTGATGCCTCCAAACAAATCCCCCAGGGTCAGAGCTGAGTGCTGGCTGAAGCAGAGAGAGCAGCAGATGTGGGATAGCAAAAGCCTTCATCCTCCCCTCTTGCTCAGCTCAGAGCAGCAGCCCTGAGAGCCTTGTTCAGCTCTTACCCAAATCTGCTCTGGGCTGCTCTCTGTGCAGTGCAAGGCTCAGCTCTGGGCTGCTCTCTGTGCAGTGCAAGGCTCAGCTCTTGGCTGCTCTCTGTGCAGTGCAAGGCTCAGCTCTGGGCTGCTCTCTGTGCAGTGCAAGGCTCAGCTCTGGGCTGCTCTCTGTGCAGTGCAAGGCTCAGCTCTTGGCTCCCTGTGCTGGGGTCTCACTGCCATCCTTCCCCTGCCTTATCTCCAGCTCATCCCAGGGAGAACGGAAGCCACCAGCACGACTTTTATTGTCTCTTTCCACAGGAGGAGACACTTTGCTTCCTTCTGCAGCTGATAAAGGCTGAGCACAGCCTAACCTTTCACAGAAATGCCAAAGCCTCCCCTGCCCTTCGTGCAGACGACTGCAGCAGGCTCTGTCTGCCCAGACATCCCCCACGTGTGCTGCTGATGGCCATGAGTAGGAGCAGAGAAAATCAAAATAACATCAGGCTCACAGCCCAGAGCCCCTGTGGCTGCCTGGAGCTCAGGCTGCAGGGCAGTCACACTGCTGTGAGGGCTCAGAGCATTTAGGAGCAAAATTCTGTGGTCTGGCTGCTGCAGGAATGTGATGAGGAGGCAGAGGGGAAGGGAGTTGCTGGGTGTGAGACGGAGCAGGCTGAGAGCTCACTGACCCAGCCGGCAGGGTCAGGGCAGAGCTGCAGTTGCAAGAAGGAATTCTCTGCTTTTGCAAGGCTGTGCTGATTCCACAGGGACCTCCTCACCCCCGCAGGAGAGTCTGGCAGCTTCTGCAGCCTTCTGGTGACAGTGGCTCGGGGGTGTGGGTCAAGAGTGGCACTCAAAAGTGTGAATGAAAATGCAGCAGCACAGCAGACCCCCAGCCCCCAGCTCTGCCCACAGCCTTTATCTCTTCCTCTTCCTCTCATGTCCTTCCTCTGCTGCTGAGCTTCCCCACGGCTCCTTGCACACAGCTCTGGTCCCATCCTGCTGGCCCAGCTGCCAGGCTGCCTGCCAGCTGCAGCACCTCACTGCCTGCCCAGGCTGCTGCTCTCTGCTCCCTGCCTGTCCCACTGCCATTCCTCTCCTCAGTGCCTCCTCTCCAGGTCCCTGGGCCCTGCTTTCCTTCACATCTCCCCTAAGCCCTCTGACTCCCTCCCAGAGTTCTCCTGATCAGCCTCTCCTGCTCTGGCTCTGGTTTGCTGCTTTGGGTCTGCCTGGGGGCAGGAGGTGATGCAGCCACTGCCAGCCTGGGCAGTGTTTAAGGGAGCTGCCCTTGTCTGGGGGACAGAGATGGCTCTGGGCATTTTCTTTTGAAGCCCAAGGGGTTTTTTACCAGCTCTCTGAGCTGTCCCCAAGCCCTGGCAGCTGTGCAGCCCCAGCTTGTGCAGCCTGCAGTGCTGCCAAACTCTTTTCCTGCAGGAGGTCATTCCAGGCTGCTCTTTAGCCCAGGGCCATGCTGCAGACTTTCTCTGCTTCCCCCAGACCCTCTCTGCTTGAGTTTCCCTGTGAGCTGTAAGCCAGGCCCTGGGTTCCCAGCAGCGTGGACCTTGCAGGCAGTGCCTGGCTGCAGGGGGAGGACAGAAGGTCCCTGGGGGGGTTGTGTCAGCTGCCCTGAGCCCAGCCCAGCTGCTGTCACAGCAGCACAGCCACATCTGGTGCTGGTGTGCAGGAGCTCAGAGGGCAGTGTGTGTGGGGGGGGGGTGGAGTTTGTCAGAGGGTCCCTTCAGCACAGTCAATAAAGGCACTGATGGACTCCCACGGGGCTGAGAACATGCAGGGATTGTTCTGCAAGCCCAGCCCAGGGCCAGCTGCTGCCAGCTCCAGCAGCTCTGCCCAGGGCCACGTTAGTGCCACATTAACCTGCTCCTGCCTGCCCTGGGGACTCGATGTTGTTGTTGGGGTCCCCCTCTGAGCTGCACCCAGGGTCTTCAGGTGGAGAGCTTTGGGGGTCTCCTCCTGGCAGTGCCTGAGCCCCTGGAAGCAGCCTGAGCTCAGTGCTGGGCTAAGGGCAGAGCAAAGAGCTCCACACTGCAAACGCTTTGCTGCAGGTCAGCACAGGGAGGAGAAACTTCATTTCCCCCTTGCCCCCTCGGAAAACTCTTCAGCTTGAGGCTGGTGGTGGCAGCAGAAGCCTCTCCCCTCTGCCAGCCCAGCTGCCATCCAGTGCTGCCCCCACTGCCAGCCTCCACCACCCACCCTGGCACTGCTGCCAGCTGCAGAGCAGCCCTGTGGAGAGGGACCTGTGAGTGCAGAACATCCATGGCACAGCAATGTGCCCTGCTGGCCAAGAGCTGGGGGGGAGCTGAGGTTCAGGCTGTGGTTTCCTTGCACTGAAGGTTCCCTTTTCTCTCCTTGCAGTGGCATGAGCTGGAGCTGGGGCTGGGCATCGGCTGGGAGCAGCATTCTAGCAGAGTTTGGCACCTTGCACTTGGAATTCCTGCACCTCTCCCAGCTCTCTGGCAACCCAGTGTTTGCAGAAAAGGCAAGTCCTTGGCCTCTCCTTCCTGCTGGGCTCAGTGCTGCAGCAAGAGCAGCACCAGGGGCTGCCTGCAGCAGGCAGCCTGGCAGCAGCCTGCTCCCCCTCCCCAGCAGCAGTGCAGCTCACCAGAGGAGGAAGCTTCAGAGCAGGGGCCCAGAAAGCAAAGCCTGCAGAGGTCCTGGGGATCTGTGGCACCACTGGGAGGCAGCTAACTCCAGTCTGCTTTGCTCCTCCAGCTGCCTCTCCACCACCTGCAGGCAGCAGCGAGGCTGAGCTGTCCCTTCCAGCCTGTGAAGCTGTAGCAGGGAGTTGAACCTGACAGGGCCAAGGGCCAGAACGAAGCCATCTGCTGTGTGCAGGCTGCAGAGCTAATTGCTGCTCCTGGTGCCCTCTGCTTGCAGACCTTTTTTGCTCTGAGCAGGTATTCAGTGTTCTGCTCCAGCCAGCAGGATTGCTGCTGAGGGTCCTGGTGCTGACAGATTGGATTCCTTTTGTGCAACTTGTAACTGGGAATCTGTTTAATAGTGGACTTGGCCTTTTTTTTTTTTTTTTTCCCCTTTCTTCTTTCTTTCCCCAAGTGATGCTGCAGTGCACATGAGAGCAGCTTAGTGCTGTTAGATACCAGCAAGCTTCTGCTGCACTCCCCTCCAGAACCAGCTTGGAGGGAGACAAATTGGTCCACTTGAGAGTCCAAACTGCTCTCCTGAGCCCAGAGGAAATGGGGGCCTGGCCAGAGCTCTGCAGTGGGGCCAGGGATTGCCAAGAAAAAGCTCCAGATGGTGCTTTCCCAGGATGGTTTCCCAGTGCAGGCCTGACTGTTGTGAAATAAAGACAAGAATTTGGGGGTGGGAAGAAAGAGAAGGAAGAAGCCAGGAGGGCAGAGTGGAGACTAGGATGGAGTGCATGGAAACATAAAGGGTAGGGGGAGCAGGGGAGAGAAACAGAGGGCGAGAGGAATCCAGAAGGGCAGGGAGCTCTGCAGGGGAGCTGTGGGAGGCCTGGTGACATGAAGTGAAGGAGACAAGCTGCAGGTTCCTGAGGACAGTGATAGTGACACATTGCTCAGAGGAGGAGGGGAGCTGTGCTGGGCTGGTGGTGGCTGCTGTGCCTGCTCAGCCAGGGCTCAGCACTGAGCTGCAGAGCTCCCAGGGACGGGGCAGAGCCCTTGGCTCCTGCAGCCAGGTCACTTATTTCTTGTCCCTCCTCTTTCCTAGGTGATGAACATCCGGAAGGTGCTGAACAGAGTTGAGAAGCCTCAGGGACTTTATCCCAACTTTCTGAGCCCGGTGACAGGGAACTGGGTGCAGCGTAGGTATCACTGTGCCTGCTGCAGCTATCACTGTGCCTGCTGCAGCTATCACTGTGCCTGCTGCAGCTATCACTGTGCCTGCTGCAGCTATCACTGTGCCTGCTGCAGGAGGTATCACTGTGCTGCTGCAGGTGTCATCACTCTGCTCAGAGTATCACTTTGCTCAGGGCACCATCACTGTGCTCAGGATGCCACTGAGCTTAGGATATCATCCCTATGCCTTAGGTGCCACTGAGCTCAAGGTACCATCCCTGTGCTCAAGGTATCCCTGTTCTCAGAGTATCATCCCTGTGCTCAGGATATCTCTGTGCTTAAGCTATCATCCCTGTGCTCAAGGCATCATCCCTGTGCTCAGTGTATCCCTGTGCTCAGAGCATTTCTCTGTCCCCCTTTGCTCTCTCTGGGCAGCAGCAGTGGCTGGCAGAGCAGCAAGCAGAGGCAGAGCCCTGTGAGCAGGCTGTGGCAGTGCCCTGGCAGAGGCAGCTCAGTAATTGTACACTTCCCCCCTCTGCCTGCTTTCCAGCTGAGTGTCTCAGCTCTGGGGAGACTCAGCCCCCCCAGCACAGGGGGAGGGATAATAGTGCATGGTTCATCACCCAGAGAGCAGAAATCAGCACATCTCTTTTAAGACCTCATCCTGCAGTCACCACACAGCCCCAAGAGCTGCCTGGGAGCCGGACAGGGGGGCTGGGAGCAGAGCCCCTGCGAGGTTTGCTGCTGCTGCTGTGCTGCAGGAAGGAAGGGAGCACCTGGGGAGGCAGAGAGCTTGCAGAGCTGCTGCTCCCCCCAGGCCCCAGGGCTGTGTTCTCCTGTGTGCAGTCCCTGTTACCATGGCACTTCTGCAGAGTGCAGGCTGGTGCCAGGAGGGTGAGGCAGGCACAGGCTGCAGACCTGTGGCCACTGCCATGCTTTAACCCCAGCTGGCAACCAGCCTCACTCAGACACCTTCTTCACTGCTCCCCACACACTGCTCTCCCATGAGGGAGAGAATCAGAAGGGTAAAAGGGAGAAGACTCCTGGGCTGAGATAAATCACAGCTCTGGGGGCTTAGCTCTCCTTACCTTGCTGCTCCCTTGGGGATTTGCTGGTGCTGGCAAGGGACAGCTGCTGGGTTTGGTGGTTTCTCTGTCAGAGGAAGAGGTCTCCTTTTGCAGAAGGTGGTTTGAAGCTGTTGGTGGATTTGCTCTGGCCCTGTCTGAGTGCACGCCAGGAGGGCAGCTCCCGGTGCAGGCTGTTTGTGGGCAGCTGCTCCTGAGGTGATCTTCTGGGCTGGATCCCTGCTCCCAGCGAGGGAACAAACCCATCAGCCTCTTCTGCCTCCCCAGTACTGCTGGTGGAGAAATAGGCTGGGAGCAGAGCAGGGAGGCAGCTGCAGCCTGCAGAGCCCTTCCCTGCCGGTGCCAGGCTCTCGTTTGCTCTCCTGTCGTTAGAGCTCTTTGCAGGGAGCTGTTTGTGCTCGGAATTGCTGCGATTTGCTCAAAAGCTCTGCTCTCTGCCCTGGCTGAACCCAGCAGAGCTGCTGGAGGAGCAGGCAGGGCTGTGCCCCTTCCAGTGCATGCAGTTGTTACCTTTAGCAAATGGAAGTGCAGTCCCCCTGCTGCAGTGAGAGCTTTGTTTATGCCAAGTGCCCAGGAGGCAAAGGCTGGCAGAGCTGATGCCATCTGGAAAGCAATTAGGTACCAGAGCTGCTGCTTTGGTGAGTTTATGAATGACACACTCAGGATCACAGAGCTGCTCTTCAGAGCAGCCTCTCCTTGCTCTCTCTCCCCTTTCCCCCTCTCTCTCTCTCTCCCCTTTCCCTCTGTCTCTCTCTCCCCTTT
>VWZI01013890.1:128150-142226 GCA_013396835.1 Psilopogon haemacephalus | reverse complement strand
CCCTCCGCGCCTGGCTCTGGCCCTAGCCGCTCTAGCGGCTTTAGTCGCCGTTAAATATTACCGGGACGCCGAAACCGCCCGGCAGCAGGTAAAGGAACGGGGATGAAATGAAAAGGAGGAAGGAGGGAGGGAGGGAGGTTGTGAGGCTGCCCCTGGGTGAGGGGGTTGGGAAATGGCGGGCGGGGAGCGGCGGAGCTGAGGAAGGGCCTCGGGGGATGGCTCCCGGCGGGGTGAGGTGGGATGAGGAGAGGCTGCCAGGCTGCGGCGGGCACTGGGGAGCTGGACGCGGCCGTGGCTGTGAGTGGGGCGAAAGGCAGCAGCAGGCAGGGTCGGGGTAGGGGTTGAGGGGCCGAGGGGCGACCGCCGCTGAGCGGAGCCTGCCGCCAGGCGTGAGGGGGTCGCCGGGCGCTGGTGGCCAGCGGGGCTGAGGTGGCTGTGGCCAGGCTGAGGGCAGCGCTGCAGATCGGTGCCCGGCAGGGTTGAGGAGGCCGTGGCTAGGCCTAAGAGGACCACCAGAGATCAGTGCCCGTCAGAGCTGAGGTCCCTGCTGCTGGGCTGAGGGCACCACCACAGAGCAGTGCCCATCGGAGCTGAGGTGGCCATGGCCAGGCCTAAGAGGACCACCACAGAGCAGTGCCCATCGGAGCTGAGGCGGCCACAGAGCTGAGGTCTCTGCTGCTGGGCTGAGGGCACCACCACATACCAGTACCCATCAGGGTTGAGGTGGCTGCTGCTGGGCTGAGGAGACCAGCAGGCATCAGTGGCCCTGAGGGTCGAGGTGGGCACAGAGGTCAAGGTGGGCACAGAGGCTGAGGAGATCACTGCGTATCGGTGGGCACAGAGGTCGAGGTGGGCACCGATGGGCTGAGTTGTCCCCTGTGTGGGTCAGTGTGAAGGCTCAGCTCACCAGGGTGCTGGGTCAGCTCCTTTCAGCCCCATCAGCTGGGAAGGTTGGAGCAGATGATCCCTGGGGCCACTTCCACCCTGGCATTCTGGGATTCCTTAATCCCTTTTTTAGCTCCTGTGTGCTCCTTTCCTTGTCTTTCCTCAGCCACCTCCACATCCAGGCCTCTGCTTTGTATTCCAGGGGGGGATTATTTCTGCCTGTCTCAGTCCTGAAACTGCCCTTGGAAGGCTCTGAAGTGCTTTTGTTCTGCAGCTGACAGGAGCCAAGCCTTGCAGGCTGCATTAGTGTTGCTCCAGGCTGGCAGGCAACAGATGGCAAATGAAGTGGTTGAGGAGCTGAGGGGATGGTGCTGGTGCTGCAGGCAAGGAGAGCAAACAGGCTCCAGCAGCTGGATGCAGAGTGCTTAGCCCTGGCTCCAGGCTGCTATGGGGGTGGCAGAGGAAGCCTCCCCAGATGCTGGGTCACAGGAGCTGTGCTGCAGCCTGCCTGGCAGCCCTGTGGCTTCTCTGACTTGCTCTCTGTCTGCTGCTCTCTCCCATCAATGTGAGTTCTCCTCCTGCCTGCAGGTTGTCCCTTCAATGCTGAGTGGAAGTGACTAGAGGTGTCTAGAGGCTTTCTGGGGCTGCCAGGGCAGGCGTTGGTGTTTTCCACTGGGTCATCTCAGTGTGGGCTCTGACGATGGAGAAGCCCAGACTGGAGCCCAGGAGGCTCCAGGTGAACCTGAGTTTAAAATCTTTCAATCTGAGGGTGTCAGAGCCCTGGAGCAGGCTGCCCAGGGAGGTGGTGCAGTCACCATCCCTGGAGGCATTCCAAACCCACCTAAACTTGTTCCCATCTGATTGACTCTGGGTGAACCTGCTCTGTCAGGAGGCTCGGACTGGCTGATCTGCAGAGGTCTCTTCCAGCCCCAGCATCCTGTGAAACTGAGGCAGGATGGGGCTGGGCTCTTGCAGCAGCTCTGTGGTTCCCCAGGGCACGGCCAAACCAGCAGGGAGCCAGGGGCTGAAATGCTCCATCCAGCCTTGAGGGTGGAGGCTTGGAGCAGAGCATGGGTGGGGGCGAAGCTGCTTCCTTGCAGCTGCAGGGACTCAGTTGATTGCTTTTGTGGGTTTGGGTTTATTTGGGCAGGCCTTTAGCTGCCTTTGTCTTGCTGGGCATCAGGGGCTGGCAGGAGTGAGGCTCTCCAGGTCCTCTGCACATCCACAGGTTTAGAGGCTGCCTGGAAAAAACAATTGGAGCTTTTTTTTTTTTTTTTGTCTGACAAAAGACTTTTGAGGCCAGACTGTGAGTAAATGATTCAGTTGGGATGAGTCAGATAGCTGTAGTTAGATGTGCTCATGCCAACAGTTCCTGGACACCCATCCCCGTTGTAAACAGCACAGGATGCTGCCAAGGGACATCCAGCAACGGCTCTGGTGGCTCTGTGTGTGTGCTGCAGAGCAGCAGCCAGCCTGGGAGGGGCTGCAGGGGGCTGCAATGAAGTCTCACTCACTTCTTCTTCCCCACCTAGGAGCTGGCCATGAAGTCTCTGGGAAGCGAGGGGCTCTTCCTCTTCTCTTCTCTGGACACTAACAATGATCTCTACCTCAGCCCTGAGGAGTTCAAGCCCATAGCTGAGAAGCTGACAGGTGGGTTTGTGTCTGCCTTCAGGTGGGATGTTGGGGAAAGCTGCTGTACAGGAGCACTGAAGCAGGCTGGCCAGGGAGCTGCTGGAGTCCTCATCCCTGGAGGTACTGATAGGTTGTGTGGATTTGGTGCTGAGGGATGTGGTTTAGTGGTGGCTTAGAGGTAGTAGTGGGATTGTGAGCTCAGATGAGTGGTTGGACTTGATGGTTCCACCTAAAATACTGCCTTCAGCTCTGGTGTCCCCAGCATCAGAAAGACACAGAGCTGCTGAAGTGAGGCCAGAGGAGGCCACAAAGATGAGCCCAGGGCTGGAGCAGCTCTGCTGTGAGCACAGGCTGAGGGAGCTGGGGGGGTGCAGCCTGCAGAGGAGAAGGCTCCAGGGGGACCTCAGAGCTGCTGCCAGTGCCTGAAGGGATCCTGCAGGAAGGCTGCAGAGAGACTTTGCTGAGGGTGTCTAGAGCCAGGCCAAGGGGAATGGTTTGGAGCTGAGGCAGAGCAGGGTTAGAGTGGAGCTGAGGAAGAAGTTGTTCAGTAGGAGGGTGGTGAGAGCCTGGCACAGGCTGCCCAGGGAGGCTGTGGCTGCCTCCTGCCTGGGGGTACTCAAGGCCAGGCTGGATGAGACCTTGGGCAGCTGAGTCTGTTTGAGAGGTGTCCCTGGGCATGGTGTGGAGGTTGGAGGAGATGAGCTCTGAGGCCCTGTCCAACCTGAGCCAGTCTGTTATGATCTTAGAGGTCTCTTTGATTCTGTGTCTTGCAGACCAAAAGCCAAAGGTAATGCCCTCACCACTTTTGATTCTTTTTTTTTTTTTCCAGGGTGCTATTTTGGGTCTTATTTACATGAGGAGAGGCTGTGGAGCTTTGTGTGGCTTTGAAAAGGCTTAAGCACTAGACATGGCTTTCACAAAGAGTTTGGATAAGGTGGCAGATCCCATTGCTGGCCTAGCAGAGTGCATAAGTTACTTTGTCTGGAGCTTAAAGGGGATTTGGGATGGGTGAATGCAACAAATAGAGCTCAGCCCAGGCTGGGCCAAAACTATTAGTGAGTGGCAGAGCTTCATTCATGCCCTGACAGCCCCTCAGACAGCAGCTGTGAGAGATCATCCTTGGAGGCTATCAGCGTGTGGGCAGTGTCTCCTGGTGGTGCCAGCAGGCAGAGTGTGATGGCAATGTACAGGAGAGCTTCAAGTGCTGCCAAAATACAGGCAGGCTTTGCCTGGGCTGCATTAAATTGGCTAAGGTCTGTGGCCTGATCCCTCCTCAGCTGAGCTGTGGAGGTTAGGAGAGTTGTCCCCTCAAAGGAGGGCTCCACTTCACTTCCTGCAGCCCAAGCTGGCCTCTGGGCTGGGTCTGAGGTGGTAGGGACAGCTGGGGAGCTCCCAAGGCTGTGCCAGGATAAATGTGGCATCACTTCACAACTGCTTAAAAAGGGAGGGAGGGAAAACAGCTGCTGAAGTTCCTGCCCCTCTGTCTAGGGGTTGCTCCTGTCTCGGAATTGGAAGAGGAGGAGGTTCCTGATCCCAGCGGGGAGACCTTGTCTGTGGTGGCTAAATTCCAGCCACTGCTGATGGAAACGATGACCAAGAGCAAAGATGGGTTCCTGGGGGTAGGTATCCTGCAGGGGGTGTGTGGCCCTGCTGTGAACAAGTGCTGCGGTGCTGGGAGGGGGAGGTGCTCCTGTCGAGCCCCTGGGAGTTGCTCTGAGAGCAAATTCCCTGCTTTGGGCAGCGTTTCAGCATTTTCAGTGCACTCAGCAGTGCTGTGCCCCAATTAACTCCTCCTTCCTGGGAAGCAAGGAGCAGACATCAGAGATGGCTCTGGTGGAGCCAAGTCCAAGGGCAGTGCTGCTGTCTGCTCTGTTCCCCTCTCCCACCCCCTGCTCCATCACCTGGAAGCTGACAGAGCTTGGTGGGGTAGGAAGAATTTAAAATGTGATCTGTTTTTTTCTCCTCCAAAGCTTGTTCCTTCCCCAGCTCTGCTGCAGCTTTGGGCAGCTCAGTCTGGGCTCTGATGGTGTCTTCTGTTCTCAGATTTCTCACGTTGCTCTCTCTGGGCTGAGGAACTGGACAGCCCCAGCAGTCCCCATGAGTGTGCTGCTTGCCAGGCAGTTCAAAGCCTTCCTTCCTCCAAAGAATAAAGTGGATCTGGGGGACCCGTGGTGGATAATCCCCAGTGAGCTGAACATCTTCACTGGCTACCTGCCCAACAACAGATTTTACCCTCCTCCTCCCAAGGGCAAAGAGGTGAGAGATGAAACTGAATTTCTGTGTGCCTGAGAGGCAGCTGTGTGAGTTGAGCCTTTTGCCTTCCAGCTCTGTGTGTGTGTGTGGGGTGGGGTTAGTGGAGCTGCAGCTGCCCCGTGCTGGGGGAGCTGTTGTCATTTTTGCTCCCAATTCTTTCCCCAGGTCATCATCCACAAGCTGCTGAGCATGTTCCACCCCCGCCCCTTCGTCAAGAGCCGCTTTGCTCCCCAGGGGGCTGTGGCCTGCATCCAAGCCAGCAGCACCTTCTACTACACCATAGCCTTCAGGTGAGGCCCTGGGGGCACTTGGGAGTGGAGAAGGCCTCTGTGAGCCCCTGGCAGAGCCCGGGGGAGGGTCATGGCATGTGCAGTCCTGTTCCCAAGCACGATCAGATGTGCCCTGACTGGAGGGAGGTGAAGCAGTTAGAGGAAGAGGATGGTTCACAGGCAGCTCCTCCCTGTGTGACACTTTGTTGGCACTCAAAGAGGGCACTCATGATGCCAGTGTCACTGAGGCCCTGGTGAGGCAGGGGCTGCTGCCCAGCTGCAGGAGAGGAGCTCTTCTCCATCACTCTTCCTTTGGAGCTATCCCTGCCTGAGGAGCAAAAAATGAGTGAGGTGGTGGCCAGTGGGGAAGTGTTCTCTTGTTCTGCTGGGAGTCTTGCACACAGCTTTTGTTGGCCTGGCCAAGCTGGGAGGGAGGCTGAAGGAGTCTTAGGCTATTCCAGTGTTCAGGAATTGATAATGCAATTCATCCTTCCTGGCTGGACACTTCCTGCCCAGTTCCAAAAGCCGTGGATACTGGAGATGGTTCTGCTCCAGTCTTTTACTCTCTTCATTGTGCTCTGTGAAAGGCTTTTTGGACTGAACCTCTGCCCCAATTCAGCTTTCTAATTTCTGGTGCCTGGAGATAACTTCTGCCTGCTGTCATCTGCAGTGCATGATCCATTCTCTGCTCCTGGCACTGCAGCTGATGGCTCCTTTCTCCTCGCAGGATCCATGCTGAGTTCCAGCTGAACGAGCCTCCAGACTTCCCCTTCTGGTTCTCCCCGGGGCAGTTCACAGGGCACATTGTCCTCGCCAAGGACTCCTCCCACGTCCGAGAGTTTAAGCTCTTTGTTCCCAACAGCAGGTAGGGCCCTGCCTGCCTGCCCCTGCGTGCTGGGGGTTGTTGTAAATGAAGCCCAGTGGGACTCAGGGATCCTGTCCCGTGTGGGAGTGGGGCTGTGTGTGGAGGGAGGCTCTGTTAAGAGGAGTGTGGTGGCAGCTCTGTCTCTCTATGGGGGCATCCTGGTCTGTGCAGGGAGGGCAGATCCTGCAGTCTGAGCTTTGGGCAGGCTGATTCTGCTGTCCCCTCACATCCTTCCCTGCCAGCAGCCGTTAGGGACACCCTGCCCTTCCACCTTTGGATACAGTTGCTCCCCAGGCTGCTTCTGGTGCAGTTTGCAGGGACAGCTGTGTCGATCCACAGGTCTGGGGAGGATCTGGCTCAGAGGGAGGACAGGGCAGGACAGAGGTTGGAGCATGGGGCTGGGGCTGGTTGTCCTTGCACAGCCTGGCTGCAGCTGACACCTGCTGCAACCACACAGCTGAGCCTCAGCTGTGCTGTGCCAAACCACTGCAGGCAAGGAAGGCAGACAGGGATGGGGGATTGAAGCTGTCCTGATACTGCCCTGGAGACAGGCAGCAGCCTCTTTGCTAGCAGCACTGCCACAAGTCCTGCTCCCCTTGCCCTGTGCCAGCAGGCCCTGGCTGTGGCAGGGACTCCTGCAGATGCCAGAGACCTGTTGCAAGCTGCAGAGGGCTGCTGGGGTGTCTGTGATGGATGAGCTCCTGCTTTTCAGCCAAGTCCCTGGAAAATGTGAGATAATTGAGCTCTGCAGTGGTCTGCAAAGCTGGCAAATGCATCTTCACTGCTCGCTGAAGATCCCAGACTCATTTCAGGGTCTGATTCACTCAGCAGTAGCTGTCACTTGGTAACTGGAGGATGGGCAGAAACAGGCAGGGTGTGGAGAGCAGCCCCTGGCAATGCCAGTGCCTGGCTCAGGGCACTGAAACTCAGCACAGGCTGCTGCTCTTGCCTCAACGTACTTTGTGCCTGGTGCTTCACAGGTTAAGGTTTTGTGTGCACAGCTTCTCACTAGCTCCTTCCTGCTCTCTGGCAAGCAGCCTTGCAGAGGAGAGAAGCTTCAAATCTCTTGGCCCACGATGGCTGGAGTGAAAATTCTATTCTAACGTTCCCCTGGTGGCTTAATCCCTGTGCCTCTGTCAGCACATTTGTTACAGCAAGCAGACACTTACAGCTCTGCCAGCAACCCTTAGAAAAGCCTCTTGCTTCCAAAAAAAAAGGCTTTAGAAGGTTCAGCAGGATCAGGATGTGTGAGTTAAGTGCAGGGAGGGAAGGGGGGAGCAGAGGCATCTCTCTCCTCCCTGCTCTGACAGTTCTCAGAGGTGTGAGGGCTGGCTGGGTGCCTGGGCCCTGACCTTGTACAGGGAGCAAGGAGCCAGAGGCTCTGGGCTCCAGTGTTGCCCCTGCAAGAGGAGCAGGGGATGCTGTGCTGGATCTGGGGGTGCTGTGCTGGATCTGGGGGTGCCATGCCCTGAGCAGAGTTGGTTCTCCCTGCAGGTCTCTGAACGTTGACATGGAGTGGCTGTATGGGGCCAGTGAGAGCAGCAACATGGAAGTGGACATTGGTTACCTGCCTCAGGTCTGTGCTGCTGCCACTGCTCTGTCTGCACACAGATCCCAGCAGGGACTGGCCCTGGGCTGTGCCACCTCAGCTGGCCCTGGGCTGCAGAGCTTCAGTGTTTCAGTGCAATATCATCTGCTGATCTGTTCTGGCCTCTGCAGCAGCCTGGCTGCCTGCTGCCACTTCTTGTGCCACTCTGTGAGCTCCTGGAGCCCTGTGACTGTTTCCATTTTGTGGGGAAGATGAGGAGCTGAAGCCAGGCTGTGAGCCCAGGGAGTGCCTGACTTTAGCAGCTGTGAGGTTATTCCTCTAATTTTTGGTAATCCCAGCTCCTGGGACAGGAAGCACAAGTCAGGGTTTTGAATACCTGAGCTGAACAGTCTAATTTTCTCCTGAACTAGATCCAGGATCCTTTTTAATTGCTCAAAGTCAGGAGAAGAGACTTAACAAAACGGTTTCAGACGTGGCAGAACACTGAGGTAGGAGGAGGCTCCTGAGCAGCTGCTGCACCCTCTCGTGGCTAACCATGAGCTGTGTCAGGGCCCTGCTGGTGGCATGGGCATGAGCAAGAGCTTCAGACTAGTCCAGCAGCTCCCAGTGGTTTTAAGAATCTGGTGTCCCACAGCCAAAAATCTCCACTGGGAGGGTGGGAGCATGGAGGTCTCAGGAGCTCCTAACGCAGCAAGTCAGGCAATAGCTGAGGGAAATGAAGTTGCTTTCCTGCTATGCCACAACAAAACCCATCTGCAGCTGGTGAAGGGCAGCTCCAGGAGCCCATGGATGAAGCTGCCACAGTCATTGTGCATCTTGATTCTGGCAACCAAAAATAGAGGAATGGGAGGAAGAATAGGAATTGGTGTAGGTTGTGCTCCTCTGGCAGGAGGGGCTGGACTGGATAAGCTCTTGAGGTCTCTTCCAGCCCCTAACATTCTGTGATTCTGTGACGTCTGCAGTGTCCAACTCAGCCTCTTCTCCTGCAGATGGAGCTGGAATCAACAGGACCTTCCATCCCCTCTGTGATCCACGATGAGAATGGGAATGTGATCGACAGCAGGGACCCCTCGGGGGAGCCCATCCAGTTTGTGTTTGAAGAGATAACCTGGCAGCAGCAAATCCCCTGGGAAGAGGCAGCCAGGAGGCTGGAGGTGGCCATGTATCCATTTAAGAAGGTGAGGAAGGGGCTGGGCACATTTCTCTGGGGCAGGTCATCTCCACTGGCACGTCCAAGCACCTGGAGCAGAACCCAGAGGCCGCAACCTGCTCAGCACTCAGAGCAGTGTGAGGGTCTGCAGCTCAGCCTGTGCCTCCCAGGCACTGCAGTGTGGCTCAGTAGGCTGCCAGGCTGCAGATGAGGGAGTGCAGCCCCTCAGAAAGGCCCTTTGGGTCAGACAGGCAGGAGCAAAGGCTGGGTGGCAGCAGTGCCATGCTCGTGCCGTGGCTGCAGGCTCACCCTCCCCTCCCTCCTCTGCTCAGCAGCTGCCAAGGCGAGGTCAGAGCGGCACAGGTAGGGGCACTGCCTGCAGACACTGTCCTCTGGCCTTGCTCTTGCAGCCTTCAGCTGCCTTTGGAGCAGACCTTCCTTAGCAGCAGCAAGCACACAGCTGCCTTGTGCCTGTGCACCCCGCAGGGAGACAGAGATTTATGGCACTGGGTGACCCAAACGATACAAACACACCAGGAGCCTGCAGAGCAGATGGCTGCTGCCTGTCACTGCTTGCTTGGCCAAGGGGATGCGTTTCAGTGGCTCCCTCCTTGTTGCCTGAGCTTACAAATGTCCCTTAGAGCTGCCAAGATGTTAATACAAGTTCCCTTCCTTTGAGTGATTGGAACAATCTCTGTGCAGGCTTCCTCCCAGGCAGTTCTGAAGCCGTTTCAGCAAGGTTTGGTAATAAATCCCTCCAGGGCAGATGTCCCAGGCTGGCTGAGGTGTGTTTGCAGGCAGATGCTCTCTGCAGTGGGTGAGGATGGGGCTCTGCAGCTGCTGCTGACAGCCCTGCTGCTCTGAGGGGCTTGCTGCAATCTCGCCTGGAGATGAAGCTGTCCTTGGGGATTGCACCACAGTTGTCATCTGCTTTAATCTGCAGGATCTACTGCAGATTGAACTCTTTCTCTGTGGGATGTGGCAGCTCCTCCAGACCCTGCTGGTGTTTGGGAAGGGCTATCCTGTGTTTCTCAAGCCAGCTTTCTGTCCCCAGGTCTCCTACCTGCCCTTCACAGAAGCCTTTGAGAGAGCAAAAGCAGAAAAGAAGCTGGTGCACTCGATCCTGCTGTGGGGTGCCCTGGATGATCAGTCCTGCTGAGGTGAGGGCAGTCCCAGCATGGCTGGAGGAGTGAGGAGCCTCATTCAGGCTCTGAAAGGAGCAGGGAGATCATGGGCAGGGACACCTCCCACCAGCCCAGGTTGCTGCAAGCCTGATCCAGCCTGGCCTGGAACACTTCTGGGGCTGAGGTGGTCTTAGTCCTCTCTGCCCTTAAAAGCTCTCCAGCATGGATGGGCTCTGCTCAGCACAAGCATCTAGAGGTATTCAGGGTGGATCCTTCCCCAAAGGACCACATCAGCCCCCATGGCCTCCTGGCCTTTCTGTGGCCCTGTACGGGGCTGGCTCTGCTGGGGTGAGCCCTTCAGCACCCACGGGAAGCAGTAAGCTGTAGGAAACTGCCAGCAGGGGAGGAAAACCACAGTGGGTCAGGCTAGGGGGAGCCCAGGCCAGCTGCCAGAGCAAGCAGAGCAGTGGCATCAAACATGGCAGCAGTCACTGGGGTAATACAGCCAAGCTTCTGCCTCCTCCTCTGGCAGGCTCGGGGCGAACTCTCCGGGAGACTGTCCTGGAAAGTTCGCCCATCCTCGCCCTGCTGAACCACAGCTTCGTCAGCAGCTGGTCCCTGGTGAAGGAGCTGGAGGAGCTGCAGGTGAGTGCCACAGCCACATTTGGGGCAGGGGAATGCAGGGGGTGCTTGGCATGGGGGTGCCAGAAGGAGCAAGGAGCTCCCACCTGGACCAGGGCTGGGATTTAGGTTCGGAGCTCTGTGCCCTGGCAGTTGTGGGGGGCAAGCAAAAGCCAGATGGAGGCAGGCTGAGAACATGGCACAGTGACCTCCTGTGCTCTGTCGTGGTGCCAGTGCTAAAAGCTAGGCCAAAGGCTTCACAGTGAGGCCATTTGTGCCATCAACAAACTGACTCCTCTAAACCAGGGAGCAGCCAAGTGTCTGCCAGTTGAGGAGCTTTCTCTGGGCCTGTGCTGCCAGCTGGGGCCCCTCACAGAGCTGGAGACCCTGGGAAAAGCTGGGATCAGGCTGTTGGTGTGTCTGGGAAGTGCCCTGGGGTGATTTTATTACTTGGGGGAAAATCTGGAAATTAAATGTGAGGGGGAGACTGACTGGAAGGGAACAGTAAAGCAGGTGATGAGAATGGAGCTTTGTGGCCTGCCTCCTGTGTTCAGGGCTGTTCTGCTAGCTTCAGAGTGTGCAGGAATGTTTCTTTGGGGTCTTCTTGCAGAGCAACAGAGAGAATGAGTTGCACAGCAAGCTGGCTGCCCTGCACCTGGAGAAGTACAACTTCCCCGTGGAGATGATCCTCTGCCTGCCCAACGGCACCGTGGTGAGTTCAGGACCTTGGGCTGGGCTGGGCTCTCCATCTCAGAACCAAGTTCTGCACCTGCCTCAGTTTCCCCACATGGCCTCCATCTTCCTCTTAACCCAAGAGAGGGCTCAGCACTTTTGGGGCAAGAAACAGCCCCCAGGCCCCTGTCTGTCACACACTGTGATACACAACCCTGAGGCCTGGCTGCTGAATTAGCATTTGCAAAGCATTGGAGGTCATTTCCCAGGCTTGTCCCCTGTGTGCTGGCTGGAGGCCAAGGCAGTGGGCTGGGAGCTGGCCTGCCCTTTGATGTCTTCATCTCTTTTCTCTCCCCAGGTTCACCATATCAATGCCAACTACTTCCTGGATATTACTTCTATGAAGCCTGAAGATGTTGAAAGTAACATTTTCAGTTTCTCCACCAATTTTGAAGACCCTTCAACTGCAACTTACCTCCAGTTCCTGAAGGAAGGACTGCAAAGAGCAAAACCATACCTGCAGAGCTAAAAACAAAGCACCTGAGTGCCCCACACAAATGGCCAAAGACTTCAGAGACTTAGAGCAGCTCTTCCTCCTCTTGGTGCCAGGTGTTCAGGTGCAGACAGTCCCAGGACTGGGGCCTGGCTCTGGGTGTTGGTGTGAGGCCAAGCTCCAAGTGCTGCCAGTTCACATCCTCTGGCCCTGCTGAGTTCAGGAGTGGAAGTGCTTGGATCTGTGAACATCTCCAGGGCTGGGCTGTGCTGGAGAACAGCAACCCAACACTCATGGACTCTGCCTGTGCCCTGGGGGCTCTGGTGCAGAATCCAGCCCAGCTGGGAAGCTCCCTCCTGGTCTCCTCCACAGCTCCCACCAGTGCAGGTGTGAGCTGAATGCTGCATTGGTGGCTTGGATGCCAGCAGCTACTGGCAGTGGTGGCAGCCAGTGCTTGATGGGGCTGTAGCTGGCAAGGTGCAGATGTGAGCACAGGAGGTTGGGGCTGGAGGCTTGAGCTGTGGAGCAGCCTCCTCCTAGTGCCCTGGGGGACAGAATGGTCTCACCTGCTCAGGTTGCTGGTCTGAGGGAGGTGCTGAGGCTGACACAGTGAAAGGAGGAAGGGAGGCCAAGATGCAGCTCAGAGATGTCAGGTGTGGATTAGCTCAGTGTGGGGAGGTAGAGGTCAGAGCCTCTCTGTGTTACACTCCAGGCAGTGGGACATGGCAGTGAGCAGTGCCCCCAGCCCAGGGCTGCTTCCTGCTCACCAGCTCCAAGAGCTTTGTTCTCCCAGGCTCTTCTCAGGGGTGGTGAAGTGTTCTGTGCTTGTGACACTGGGAGCCCTGAGAGCATTACCTGGCTGAGGACTGAGCAGCTCCACTGAAGAACCTTTGAGGAGAACTTTTGCCAGGAGGTTGTTGGGACACAGCACTGTTGTCCTTACCTGGAACCACCCTGAGCAGTTGCTTCTGCTCTGTACCAGTGCCTGGCTACAGAGTGAGCACAATCTGGAGAAGGAAAGGCTAAAGGGAAAGACTTTTGAAGTCTCTTCTGTAGACGGGAGGAGACAAAGCCTCAGCAGTAGGTGGCTGCCCACAGCCGTGGCTGTTGATGCTTTTTCTGCTCTCTGAAGCACAATTTCGTTGGACCAAATCAAATAGGGGAAAAGCCTTTGGGTTTTTATTTTTTAATTGGAAGGGGAATTTGCATTCCTGGACTCCAGGACCTGGGAGGAGCCCAGGGGTGGTGCTTACCCTGTCCTTACCCTCCTCCAACCCTTCTGTCTGCATCTGTGGCTGGAGACTGAGCCCAGGCAGAGCTCTGAGTCAGTCTTAGCTTCACTCCTTTCTCTGGCGAGATGAATTTCCCCTGGGATGTTTCTCAGTGCTGGCTTTATAACTATGCATTAGTTCTGCACTCCTCTCACTCCAGGGGCCCTGCAGCAGTGACAGGCTGGCATCTGGCACCACCTGCAGAAGGTGACAGAAGCTCCTGTCACAGCAGCAGCCTTGTCCCTTAGGGGAACCCTTGGGACACCTTGGCCTGAGCAGGAGTGCAGAGCAGCCCCAGTGCCTGGCTCCTCGGGAGGCTTTAGTGTCTCCCCGTTTGTAAACTCGGGTTTGTCGGGAGGGCTTCGTGGTACCTCGGGGGAGGAGCTGCTGCTCTCCCCACCCCTGCTGCGCTTTGTGACGCCCTGGTCTGAAACCCACAGCGGGGCCGGGGCCGATGTCTGCCAGCGAGGGTCGGGGGGAAGCAGCTCCGCGCGGTTCGGTGCCGGTTCGGCGGGAAGGGGCCGGAGGGTACCGGCTGTAGCTGCACTCCTTAAAGCCATCCCACACCCGCGGCTCCTGCAGTGCTTCACTTCTTCGGGCCGGGGCGAGCGATGGGGCTGGAACTGCGGAACGGAACCGCGGAGGGGCTGGGTTGGAAGGGAGGTGCTGGGGGGTCCCCATGGGCATCCCCGAGGCCATCGCTCCTCGTCCTAACGCTCCGTGCTGCTGCTCCCCTGGAACCTTTCCAGGCAGTCCTGTGTGCCCTGAGCTAGGTTGGATGCTCCTGCTCCGGCAGGGCTTGACTGGAGGAGCTCTTTGGGTCCTTTCCAACCCCTGCTATCTGGGATCCGTCTCCAGCTCTCCTGTAGCATCCTTCAGATGCTGGCAGGCTGCGCTCAGACCTCCCCGGAGCCTCCTCAGGACGGCAGGGCCAGGCTGGGAGCGGGGCTGGGGCTGTCCCCGGGCGCTGTGTCCCGGTTACCGGCGCTGTGTTCCCGGTAACCGGCGCTGGGTCCCGGTCACCGGCGCTGTGTTCCCGGTCACCGGCGCTGGGTCCCGGTCACCGGCGCTGGGTCCCGGTTACCGGCGCTGTGTCCCGGTCACCGGCGCTGGGTCCCGGTCACCGGCGCTGGGTCCCGGTCACCGGCGCTGTGTCCCGGTCACCGGCGCTGGGTCCCGGTTACCGGCGCTGTGTCCCGGTCACCGGCGCTGGGTCCCGGTTACCGGCGCTGTGTCCCGGTCACCGGCGCTGGGTCCCGGTTACCGGCGCTGTGTCCCGGTCACCGGCGCTG
>VWZI01013890.1:92485-106926 GCA_013396835.1 Psilopogon haemacephalus | reverse complement strand
GGGAGGACACCCCCGGGACCCCGCCGGGACCGGGCGCGGGCTGCGGGACCTCGCCGCGACGTCTCCCCCTTCCGCTGGCCGCCCCGGGGTCCCGCGCCCCTCCGCGTCCCCCTTCCCGCCCGCGCCCGGAGGGCTGAGGGACTCCCTTTGTCTCCCACCCCGGCGCTGGGGAGGAGCGGGGTCCCGGCGGGCAGGGTGCTCCGTCCCCTCGGGGGGGTCTGCTGGGAGCGGAGGCGCGGCTCGGATGGTCACCCGGGAGCTGGGCATAGACGTCAGGGCCATGAGCATCCCAGGGCCATGGACACCTACCCCGGGGCCACCCAGCGACCTCTTGGCCGTGGCTGCTTGCCCCAAGACCATGCCCAGCTCGGGACTGTGCTCACTGCTTCAGGACCATGGACACCTCACGGCCTTTGGCCACCACAAGGTCATCGCCACCTGCCTTGGGGCCACAGTCACACTGAGGCCGTGGTCACCTACCCGAGGCCATGGTCACCTACCCGAGGCCATGGTTACCTACCCAAGGCCAGGGTCACCTACCTGAGGCCATGGTGACTCCAGGGCTGGTTGGTTATCCTAGGGCCATGATGTGCTTAGGGCTCTTGGGCATCACCAAGGTGCTCACCATCTCCCCTTGCGTACCAAGCCAAGCCCAAGGAAGCTCTGAGGGTGCTCATCCCACAGCCCCTGGCAGTGTAGTCTGGGGGGCAGCCTCACGGCCAGCTTTGGGGTGACATTGCCAAGCCCAAGTGCATGTACCCCATGGCCATGTCAAGCCCCATCTGTCCCTGCAGCAGCTCCCGGGGCAATGCCATTCCCCAGTGCAGATCAGGGATTCACCCCCAGATGTGCTCTCAGTGCAGCCAGCTGCAGGTCCCCACGCTCCACACAGACCCCTCCTGCCTGGTCCCCCCTAGGTGGCTTCACTCAAGCCACACCGAGAGCCAAGGTGCAGGTGGCTGGAGAGGTGCAAACCCCTTCTAGAACACAAGTCCTGGACCCCAAACCCCCAAGAAAGGACTTCCCCCAGGGGTGTCCCCCAGCCTTGTTGTGCAGACTCTTCAAACCCAAGGGTTTGGGGTTTTTTTTTGCAATCCCACCCTGGGGGAGGGGAATGTTGTGACAGGAAGGCACCGAGCTTTCAAAACAGAGATTATTTTAACCACTTGCCCTGTTTTTTTGTTGGGTTGTTGGGGATTTTGGGGGGGGGTGTTGTTTTTTGGTTTTTTTTTTCTCCTTGCTGCTCTGACGTCTATTTCCATGGAAACCACATCCAGGCACCGAGCTGCTAGAGTTGGGAGAGGTTTCTGCTGGAGCAGCTTTCGCCAGGCATGGCAAGAGCCATTTTCCAGCAGCGTGGTGGTTAGAACCTTTGTGTGTGTGTGTGAAAAGATTTCCAATTCCAGCTCTTTTGGCTGCTTGGCCCTTCCAGGGTCGTGCCTGGTAGGTTGGTAGGGGTTGGTAGGGGGTCCCTGCCTCAGCACCTGCACCCAGATCACACCCAGCAAACAGGCTTTTAACTGAGCCATCCTCCAGCCCTTGGATGAAACTGCCTGGGAAGGCTGCTTGGAGGAGACAAAGCAGCCAAGAGGCTGCTGCCACCAGCCTGTTGTTGTTGTACTTTGTCGCCTGTTAATTAGCAGCCCTGCTAAATCAACAGCGGGGCTGGGTGCTCTGCGGGGAAATCGAGGAGCTCATCCCGGGATGAGGAAAGGTTTCCCGGGGGAGACAAAGCTGCCCTGGCTTGGGGCTCGTTGGGTGACTGCCTTTGGTCAGTCCTGCCCTGTCCACCCCCCAAGCCTGGCAGGGAGGCTGATGAAAAATCGTTGCCTGCTTTTGAAGAGGGGATGCAGGCTGAGATAAGCCCAGGAGCCGTGCAGGGGCTGCTCTCTGGCTTATTTCCTGAGCTCACAGGGAGGGGAAAAAAAAAAACAAAAACAAAACCCACAGAACAAAAAAGCCCTGGAATGAACTTAGCTTCCTCTGCAGGTTGGCTTTTAAAGCTAAAAGTATCCATTTCAGACAAGAGATCTCCTACGGAAGAGGCAACAGCTTGTGTGTGTTTGTTGTGAAGCATTCCTTGAGGAGAGGCAAAGAGCAGGGAGCCAGAGATGGGAGCTGGGAGCCAGAGCAGGGAGCTGGAGCTGGGAATTGGGAATTGGAAGTGGGAGCTGGAGCTGGGAGCCAGAGCTGGGAGCTGGAGCTGGGAGCTGGAGCTGGGAACTGGAGCTGGGCTCCTTCCTCAGCTCTGGCATTTTCCAGGCTGTGCAGCTACAGTTGAGGCTCTTTAGCAGCCCCTGCACAGCACCTGCCAGGGATGGCTTCAATCTGAACCCCAACCTTTGTGCAGCTGGAAAGGCCACCAGAAGATCTCCCTGGAGCCTTCTCTGGCCTCCCAGCAGAGCCCTTCCAGCCCTGCCAGCACTGCTGTGGCCTCCTCTGGCCTCTCTCCAACAGGTCCCTGCTTGTGCTGTGCTGACTCCAGGCTGGAATCATCTCCCCAGGGCAGAAATGGATTGCCTTGGGCTGGGCAGTTTGAGGACTCATCTTGCCAGGGTGCTGAGGCAGCTCACTGCAACTCCAGCATCAGCTGGAGAGGCTGGAGCAGATGAATCCCTGGGGACCCTCCCAGCCTGGCATTCCAGGTCTGTGTGATGCAGCCAAGCCGCTGAGAACTGCACCCACATCAGCTCAGTGCCCACCAGCAGGTCAGGGAGAGCTTGTCCTGAGCACAGCCCAAACGTGGCTGAGCTTCAGCATCTCAGCCAAGACCCCCAAGCCAAGGGCGAGGACTCTGTGGCTGTGTGAATCCAGGACGTGAGGTGCTCAGATTTAGCAGAGAGATTAAAGCCTCTCCTCTGATGTGCTTATCAAAACACCCCACAAAGAGACTGACATAATTAGGTGACAACTCAGCCCACGGCAGCTCCTTTCACTTGCAAAAATATTTAATCTCCATTAAGGGGAAAAAAAAAAAACCCAAACCAACCCAAACCAATCCTCTGCTTCCCCAGGATGAAACTGCCACCCCTGAGCTCTCCTGGGCTGACAGCTTCTTTGTTCACCAGAGGATGTTTTAGAGTACCTCGGGTAAGTGATCTCGGCAAGGCTGCCAACAGTCACTGCACAACCCCCCGGGAGGAGGCTGGAGCCAGGTGGGGGTCACAGAATCACAGAATGCATCCAGGTGGAAGAGACCAGGAATCCACTCTGGCATCTGACCCGAGTCAGGCTCCCAGGGGCAGCAGCAGAGTGCTCTGTGCTGGGCACTTTGAGGACTCAGCCTGGCAGGGTGCTGAGCCAGCTCACTGCAACCACACCACTGCCCAGAGAGGTTGGAGCAGATGATCCCTGGGGACCCTTCCAGCCTGGCATCCTGGGATTCTGTGGAGACATCCATTAATTGCTTGGATCTGGGGGCAACACAGCCCTGGAATGTGATCCTCTTCCAGTGCACTCCTGGCACCTTCCTGCCTGCCATCCAACCCTGGTGCTGAGAGCTGAGAGGGCTCTCGAGCAGAAGAGTAAAGGCACCTCCTGAGGCACTAAAGACAGAATCCTCACAGGCTCTCTGCTGTCCTTGCCAAGAAAAAACCTTCTGCAGCACACTGAGGTGGTGACAGACCCCAAAGGAGTGGCACCCACTGTGGGCCTGGCTGCAAGCAGGACACTGAAGGATTCTTTGTCCCACCTGGAGAGCTCTGCTCTCAGCCCTGCCAGGGCTCAGCAAGCAGAATTCCCTCCCCAGCCTGCTGCTGGCTCTCCTGGCAAGGTTTCCCTTCTTTGTTTCCTAAGGGGATGAATTTTTACCTGACCAAGCCTCTTCTGTATCTCAGCTGAGTCTTCCCTCCCAGCTTTCAGCAGTGTGAGCCAGCCCCTGCCCCTCTCTGATAAATATGGATAAGAGCTCAGGGACATGAATTCCACAAGTTTCTTGCAAACAGATGGCTGGGGAGAGGCAGGAGTGAGGAACAGGCTCCAGCACAAGCCCAACTATAATTAGAGAGCAGAGACTTCACACCAGGGAGGGCTATGGCAGGCACCATTGCAGGGCTGGTGGCTTTCTCCATGGCACCAGCAGGTCCCCCCAGACACCAAGGTGTGGTTGTCCTCTGTTGGAAGCTACCTGCCCAGCATCAGGCCAGAGCTGTGTGGCTGCTGGCTCCAACCTCCTCTACCTCCAGAACCACACAGGCAAAGCAGCCTGGAAACCTCACCACGAAGGATGCTCCCTCCCTCACCACCTCCTTGCTTCCAGCTAAGCTGGGAACCTCGACCCATTTCTCTGCATCCTCACTGCTCTTCCCTTTCTCCTCCTAGCCAGAATCCACAAATTTGCATTTCCCATATGGAGCAGCAAGAGCTTTGCTATTCCAGGCAGCCCAGAGACAGCTCAATGCCGGGGATCAGAAATAACCCAGCCACAGCAAGAGGCAGGGCAGCAGCACAGGAGGGATCCTGGTGGAGCTCTGGGGGGCTATGGGGCAGGGAAACAGCAGAGAAGGGATCCTGATGGAGTTCTGGGGGCTGTGAGGCAGAGGAGCAGCAGAGAAGGGATCCTGATGGAATTTTGGGGGGTTGTGAGGCAGGGGAGCAGCAGAGGAGTGATCCTGCTGGAGCTCTGGGGTGGTTTTGAGGCAAAGGAAGGATCCTGATGGAATTTTGGGGGTTATGAGGCAGAGGAGCAGCAGAGGAGGGATCCTGCTGGAGTTCTGGGGGTCTCTGTGTGTGTGAGGCAAGAGCAGCAGCAGTGCTGAGACCCCACAAGTGTCAGGAGCTGCCACTGCAGCTGGGCTGGAGCCAAGCAGGCTGCCTGCTTCTGACAGCCACACGGAATAGCCTTGGGAAGGCATCAAATATTCAGCAGGCACCGAAAATTCCAGGCCAATTCCATTGGCTTTGGCTCTTTGGAGTGGGGAATTGGGGAGGCGAGGAGGAAGAGCTGGGCACAGCACTAATTACCCCCCCGTTTCTAATTAGTCCCTTGCACTGACAGCAGCTCGGTGAGCCCTATTGTGCTATTAATACTTCCCTGGCGTGACAGAGTTAAAAATACTCCCCAAAACCCTTCGCAGGCAGAAGGCAGCTTGGAAGTGTCACCATGGGGAGGAGTTCGGGGATGGAAAATCCTCTTAAAGGGACAGGAGTGCCCTGGTGGCAAATAAACAACCTGGAGGAGCTCCTGGCAGCCCCCAGGACTGCTCCCACCCTCCGCAGACCCCAAAGTGCTGCTGGCCGCAGGGCTCCCAGGGCTGCCTGCCCCCAGAGTGGTGCTCAGCTCCCAGAGTGGTGCTCAGCCCCCAGAGTGGTGCTCAGCTCTCAGAGTGGTGCTCAGCTCCCAGAGTGGTGCTCAGCTCCCAGAGTGGTGCTCAGCCCCCAGAGTGGTGCTCAGCCCCCAGAGTGGTGCTCAGCTCTCAGAGTGGTGCTCAGCCCCCAGAGTGGTGCTCAGCTCCCAGAGTGGTGCTCAGCCCCCAGAGTGGTGCTCAGCTCCCAGAGTGGTGCCCAGCCCAGTGGGCACAGGAGCTGCAGAGAGATCTGCTGCCTGGGGAGCAGTTCCCAACTGCTGAGCTTGGGCACATCCTGGCCAAAAAGGGAGGGGCAGAAGCATCTCTGCCCCCTGCTCCTCACACCCCATGCTCAGGTGGCACAGGAGATCCTGCTCTGGTTTAGCCCAGGGGAGAGCTGTAGGTGAGATCTGCCAGACCATGGGACCCAACCCTGCCTCTTCCCACTGCATTTGTGAGCTGAGAAATGAAGTCTGAGGGTTTGGGTTTTTTTCTATGGCACCTTTCAACTTCATCCCCAGGAGGAGGAAGAGGAGCTCTGTGCACACTTTGGGCTCAGCCTGCAGGGCTTCAGGAGCTGCTGTGAATCCAGGCCTTACTATTTTCCTTTAAACCACAAGGAAAAAGGGGAAGGGTGTGTGGGGGGAATAAATACAAAGCAAAGCCCAGGCCAGTGCTGCAGTAATTAGGAGGAGGCTCTAACACATGTCTCAATTTGCATTAATTAAATCGCCAGGGAAGCTTCAATCGAGTAAATGAGGTTGTGGCTTTGGTTTCCTCTCTGGTTTATTTTTTGTGTGTCTGTTCCCTCGGCAGCAGCAGCAGCAGCAAATGCTGCAGCAGCTGCAGCTGCTAACTCCAGCCTGCTGCATGCCTGTGCCGTGCGACGAGGATGGGGAGGGGTCTGCGGCTGGAAAGGGCTGCCCAGGACCACAGGAAGGATGAGCTGGGGGTGGGGATGGACGAGGAGAAGACTCCGAAGTGCTCCGACGGCTCCGTGCCGACACTGGCGTCTCGCAGCGGCGAAGCTCTGCGGGCGCAGGCAGTGGCAGAGGGGAGAGAGCTCCGCTGGGAAAGGGCATCGAGAGCCCGGGCAGGCTGCGGGCACAGCCGGGAGGGGAATGCCAACGGGCACCGGGCTGGGGCTTTGCCACTTCTAAAGCCCTCAGCGTCAATGTGAGAGCAGATCGAAGCCACCGAGATGCTCTGCTGGCAGCGAGCCCCTTCCAGCACACACCCCTGCAGGGCTGGGCATGGCATGGCATGGCACGGCATGGCAGGGCATGGCACAGCAGGGCATGACAGGGCAGGGCTGCCATGCCACAGGTGGGTGTCCTGGGTGCCAGCCCCCCCCGGCTGAAATGGAGCTGCTGTCTCCTTCCCATACCCCCGAGATGCTTCCATGGTTAAGCCACGGGGGTATTGTGGCTGTAAAACCTGCCCAGTGCCCACACACACCTGGGCACAGCACCCCAGAGCTGGGGCTGGTGGGCAGCTGTGGGCAGGGCACCCCCCAGGCTCAGCACAGAACTGGCTTAGTTGGAAGAGACCTTTAAGGTCACCCAGTCCAGCCCTTAGCCCAGCACTGCCAGGGCACCACCAAAGCATGGCCCTCAGCACCACATCTCCACGGCTCTGAAACCCCTCCAGGGATGGGGACTCCACCACTGCCCTGGGCCAGGGCTTGGCAACCCTTCTGTGGGAGAAACTCTTCCTCCTGGCCAACCCAAACCTCCCCTGCTGCAAGCTCCAAATCTCCTCTTCTCCTCCCTCCAGGTTGGGATTGGTCTCTTCTCACATGCAACAAGAGACAGCGCAGGAGGAAATGGCCTCAAGCTGCACCAGGGCAGGTTGAGGTTGGACATGAGGAACAATTTCTTCCCAGAAAGGGTTCTCAGGCACTGGCCCAGGCTGTGCAGGGAGGTGGTGGAGTCCCTATCCATGGAGGCATCTAAAAGCAGTGTGGATGTGGTGCTGAGGGATGAGGTTTAGCTGCAGCTGGGAGCTGTGAGCTGCAGCTGTGTGGATGGACTGGATGAGCTCAGAGAGTCTCTTCCAGCCTCAGCAGCTCTCTGCAAACAGCTTCCCTGTGTGCTGCACCAGGGATCTGTGCCACATGCTGCATCCAGCCTGGAGGCTGCATCACGTAATGGAGGAGAGTGCAGCTTGCAAGAGGAGCCTGACAAGAGCTGGCTCCGGGCTGGGTCTGAAAGCAGAAGCAGCAAGAACATGCTTGGAGAGGGCTCCTGCAGCAGCAGATCCCCCAGAGAGCAGAGAGAGGCTGATGGAGCAGAGGAAGGAGGCTGCTTGCCCTGCCCGAGGTGGGCAGGGATCACAGGATGCTTTTTTTGGACTCTCCTCGTCCTTCTGGTGAGGTTTTCCCTCCAGAGAAACAAAGACACTTGGGAATCCTGGGCACGGAGGCTGGCTGGGGAGCAGGGAGCAAAGGGATGCAGGACACGAGCAAGCATCTCCCACCCCGCGGGCCCTGGGGATGGGGACAAGCAGCAGCTTCCTGCGAGCTTCCTGCGTTAAGGGTTAACGACTGTGGGAGTCCCCCTCCTGGAAGCCTTTACATAAGAGCCTTGCAGAATTTATAGCCTGCCTCAGCTGTGCCCTGCCACCGAGCTGCTCCCCTGGAGCTGCCAGCACAGCTCCTGGGCCCTGCTAATTCGGGGAGGAAAATGGGATTTGATTCCTGCACCAGTCACTGTCTCTCACTGGTAAAAAGGGACCTGCCGGGCTCTGTCCAACCCTCCCCTCCCGCACGATTCATCACAGCCATCGACCTTGAACGTCCCCCAGGCTCCCTCAGCATCTCAGCAGAGCCATCCCGAGGCTCCCTGGGCTGTCACATCCCAGCCCCGCTCCCAGCGCTGGAAATGGTTGCTGAGGTGGAAAAGAGTCACCAAAACAGAGCTGGAAGCCTCTAAAGCACCAAGGGCTTGGGGGCCTCTGCAGATCAGCCCTCGGTGGGCACTGGAGGCGTTGAAAGGTTCCCCCCCTGCTGCTGCACAGCTCTGCACCTCCCCCCGGGGCCAGCCCGGAGCATCCCCAGCCCTGCCCTGGGACCATTGACACCAACCTGGGCAGCACAGCAGTGAGCTGCTGCTCTTCCATTCCCCTTTCTTGCCCTAGCAGAAGGGCCCTGCTGGCCCCTGTGTCACCTGCTGCATGCCACCCAAACCCCCTCCCCTGCAGCCTCAGACTCCTGCCCCTGCGTGGCCCCAGGCGCTGTCTTCTGCAGCAGCTTCTCCCCGTGAACGACCTCCTGCCTGCTCCTGCCAGGTGTGCCACAGCTGCAGCAGCCCCAGCCAGGCCCAGCAAGGGAGGGATGCCCACCTACTCTCTCCGTGCAGGAAGGGCATCACCTCAGGCCCAAGTGACAGCCAAATTGGTCTCTGTCCCTGAGGATTTTATTCCTGCAGCCCCACAGCCCTCGCCGCAGCAGTGCTGCAGCAGGGAGGGTTCTCCTGGCACGCTCACGAGGGCACACCCCACGAGCATGGTCTCTGGAGCTGTCTGTCCCCATGCTGGCTCCTGCCTGGCTCTCTTTGGACACTCAGGAGCCATCCTCCCAGGACCTGGCTCCCACGGGTGCCACCCAAGCAGGCTACAGGCGGGAGCGGCTGCAGGGTGCTCCTGGCACCAGCGAGTCCCCAACGCCTTCCAGGAGCTCGTCCCACCGGCTGAAGTCCTCTTCCAGGTCTGCAGGGGGCACAGATGGTGGCATGGTTACTGCAGTGACTGCCAGCCCAGCCCCAGGAGGAAAGGAGGAGCAGCCCCCGAGCCCCTCTGCCTTGTGCAGTAGGATGGGAAGCACCAAACCCAAGCCCAGGGAGGCTGTGGCCACCCTGCGGCCCCCTGCACACAGGGAAGCTCCTGTGCCCCCCCAGGCCCCCAGCCAAGGTGCCCTCCACCCCGAGCCATACCGAGATGCCTCTGCAGGAAGGCCAGAGCTGCCCTGCTGGTGATCTGCAGGCACTTGTAGGGGTCCAGGGTCCCTCTTGCGCTCAAGATGCGGCCCAGGAGCCTCCCGGTGAGGAAGGTGAAGTCTGTGTGGCTCTGGTGCACGGAGCCCCTGGGACAGGCAGGGGATGGGTTCAGTGGGAGCTGGGCAGAGGTCCTCCTGCTGGGACACGGCTGGGAGGTGCTCCCAGGAGGCCACTGGCAGCCCTCGACTCACAGGATGGTTATGATCTTCGTCTGGCTGTTCCTGGAGCTCAGCCTCTCCATTTTGGCAACGCTCTCCGGGGTCTGGAACTGCTCAGAGTTGATGAAGAGCACAGGGCTGAGCACCTCGGGGTACAGGGAGTTCTCCAGAGGGAACATCCAAGCGTCCAGAGCCACTGCACACCTGCAGGGGGGCAGGCACCCACTGCTGCCAGCCTCACTATGGCCTCCCTGCCCAGCAGGGTCAGCTGTGTGCCCCCCAAGCTGCCCGTGGCTCCTCCAGCCTGCCAGGACCCACCTGAAGCTGGGCTCCTTCACCAAGGCCAGCAGGGCTGTCACCCCCCCGAAGGAGTGCCCCATGGCAGCTGCTTTGCTCACGTCGATGCTGCCCTGCAAACAGCACAAGGCTGAGGAGCCTGCCCCCAGCCCCTGCTGCAGAAGGTCCCTCCTTAAGGCAAGAAAAAGCCCAGGGGAGAAGAGCAGCAAAAGCTTCACTGCTGTGCCCTGGGCAAGGGATGCCACAGCCCAGCCCAGCTCAGCTCCCCGTGGGACTCAGCTTCCCCCTGGTGCCTGGGGAGGGAAAAGCAGAGCAGAGACACCAAGAAGCAAAACTGTGCAGAGCTGCACAGCCCCTGCCTGTCCCGGGAGGAAAAGCCTCACACCCACAGGGACTAATCCTGCCAGCAAAGGGCATCCAGCACCCCCCAACAGCCCAAGAGTCCCCGTGGCAGGTCCTGCAGCACAGCCCCAGGTACCTGCAGCACCGAGAGGTCAAAGTCCTGCTGCAGGACATTGGGCACAGCTTTGCCTCTGCTGAGGTCCCAGAAGAGCTGCAGAGCTCGCACACATTCCTCTGCTCGCTGATGAACCTGGGGGGAGAGTTGCCCCTTCCCTGGTGAATCCTCCTCCCCCTCCCCACAAGCTTTGGGGCCAGACCCTTCCCTTGCTGCCCACCCCCAGGCTCATCCCTCCGAAGCCGCAGCAGCTGAGCCAGGAGGCTGCAGTGTGCCGGGGAGGCAGCGGAGCCATTGGGAGGCTTCTGTCTTGGTTTGCTCTGACCTCAGCTGATCTGACAGCTCAGGGAGCAGCAGAGGAGCACAAGCAGAGCCCAGGTTGCTCTCCGGCTGCCCCCTGCTGAAGCCATCCACTGAGGCAAACACCCACAGGCAGCCCAGAGCCTCCTACCCCACCCCAGCTGCCAGGAGCAATCCTGGATGCTCAGCTCAGAGCAGCTCAAAACCCCAAACCATCCACTTGAGGGGGAAGAAGCCCTGACCTGGAGCCCCTCTGGGACTAGGTCCTCTGCTCCCCTAAGGACACAAATGCTGTTGGCTGAGTACATCTAAAAACCTTCCCCCAAGAGGCGACAAAAACCTGAGCTGGAAACCTCTCTGCTCCTCCCTGCTCCCTCTAGCACAGGAGATGCTGCCACTGAGCCTGAGCTGGCAACTGTCTGCCTCTGTTTACAACTCATTTCTCCCTGGCCCTCAGCACTGATGCTCCTGAGCTCCTCCTTACAGGCAAATTGCCTCCCTCCTTCCTGCCATGTGCTGTGAGATGGAGCACGCCCACAAAAACCAGAGCCTGGGAGGTGATCTGAGGCTGCCAGAAGCATCCCCAACCACTACCTCTCCCGGAGAGCTTCTCTGCACCTCGCTGTTGTCCTTTTGAACACGGCAGGAAGGGGCAGGAGGTGCTCAGCAGGAAACCTTCCTGCTGCCCAGCAAGGAGCTGTCTGCTGTCGGCCCAGGGAGACAAAAACCTGAGCGTGCACAAAGCCAGCAGCAGGTCCAGAGCCCTGCTGGGCCAGGCAGAGAGCCTGGTTCTGCCCTGGGCAGACATCGAGCATCTGAGGACGTGGCAGAGCCCAGCCTGGCTCAGCTGGAGCTGGGCACAGGACCCCCAAGGAATGGAGGCTGCAGAGATTTTTTTTCTCAGCTTGCCAGCAGGAAGCTCAGCCCCAGGGCAGAGAGGGCTTGGGAAGGTCCTAGGAATGAAAGGCACAGCTCAGCCTGCAGGAGAGGTTTCTCCCTCCCCACTTGCCCACCCTGAACCCCCCCACCCCACCCTGCTACCTGCTGTTTTCTGAAGTAGAACTCCTTCTGCCCCGGGGGCACCTGCTGGTAAGGGATCCACTGCTCCTGGCCAGCCTCTGCTCTGCACAAATAGGTGGTGCAGGCAGAGTGGTCCCTGCAGCAGCCAGAGGGCAGGAAGATGTGCCACAGGGGTACCACAGCCTGCCAGCCCCAGCCAGATCACCCACCCAGCCCTCACCACACCACTGCCAGGGCACCACCAGCCCACAGCCCTCAGCACCTCCACCTCTGAAACCCCTCTGAGGATGGAGACTCCACCACTGCCCTGAGCAGCCTGGGCCAGGCCCTCACAACCCTTCTGTGGCAGAAATTGTTCCTCATGTCCAACCCAAACCTCCCCTGGGACAATTTGAGGCCATTTCCTCTCCTCCTGTTTGTTACCTGGGAGCAGAGCCCAGCCCCAGCTGGCTGCAGCCTCCTCTCGGGGAGCTGCAGAGAGCAACGAGGTCCCCCTCAGCCTCCTCTTCTCCAGGCTGCTCCCCCCCAGCTCCCTCAGCTCCTGCCCAGCCCTGCTCCCCACACCCTTCAGCACCTTCCTTGCCCTCCTCTGGACCTGCTCCAGCCCCTCAATGTCCCAAAAGCGACCCCAGGATTTGAGATGCAGCCACAGCAGTGCCCAGCACAGGGGCACAATCCCTGTGCCAGTCCTGCTGGTCACACTGTGGCTGCCACAAGCCACCCTCCGGGCCCAGGGCACACACCTGTGCTCCAGTGATGCCACCACGAAGCCCCAGGATGCCAGCTCCAAGCAGATGGAGGAGTACAAGGTCCTGCCAGGGAGCCGTGGAGAGGAGCATGCTCAGGGCTCTGCTGCCAGTGCCAAGGCAGGGCCAAGTGTGGCCACAGGGGACCCAGGACGGGTCCTGAGCATGGGCTCAGCACTCCCAGGCCTGCCTGGGGCTCATCCTACCGGAAGGTTCCCAGGCCATGGGAGAAGATGATCAGGGGGTACCCACTGCTGCAGGGCCTGAAGGGCCCATTCCAGCTCACTGGCACACGGCAGGAGCCTGTGGAGAAGAGAAACACCCCAGGGAGAGAGGGCAGGGGGCAGGGGACACGGGACGGGGGGGGGCTGCTGCTGCAGCTCCTCGCTCAGCTCCTTCCCTGCCTGCACCATCCACACCCCAAGCACAGGGGATGGGTTTAGTGGCCTCAAACCCCAACAAGTGTCTAAAGTGGGTCCCAAAGGAATGGATCTCTGGATCAAAGCATCACAGAATGGTTCGGGTTGGAAGGGACCTTTAAAGCTCACCCAGTCCAACCCCCGTGCAGGCAGCAGGGGCAGCTGCAGCAGGCTGCTCAGAGCCCCAAGCAACCTCACCCTTGGAATGATTCCAGGCATGGGCCAGCTCCCACCTCTCTGGACCACCCGGGCCAGGGTCTCACCACCCTCAGTGTCAAACATTTCCTCCTCCTCTCCACTCTGAATCTCCCTCTGCAAGTTCAAATCATCCTCCCCTTGTCCTGCCACATCAGGCTCTGCCCAGACTTCTCGTATGAGTCTTTAAGCACTGAGAGGCTCCCAGGAGGTCTCCCTGGAGCCTTCTCTCCTCCAGGCTGAACACCCCCAACGCTCCCAGCCAGGCTGGGGGTGTGTTGCCCACCAGCCCCTTACCGAGGGCGATGCTGGCCAGGGGCGTGAGCCAGCGCTGGGCCCCCTGAGCCGCAGCTCCCAGCCCGGAGCAGTACTCCCGGCGAGGGATCCAGAGCGGCTGCTCCGCCCCCGTCCGCGGCTCGCAGGGGTAGAAGAGGCGGAAAAATAGTCCCTGGGGGCATAGAGGGAAGGGGGCAGGGAGCGGGGATGGGGCAGGGCAGCGGTGCCCATGCCCACGCCCAGCTCAGCTCTTGCAAACCCCAGCGGGCTGCAGCTGCCCTGCCGAGCCTGTTCCCACCCCTGTGCCCACCCTGTGCCCTACCTGCTGCGTGTGGCCCACCATGACATCCGTGCAGCCCACGGGGTGAGGACCCTGCCCCGCGGGCAGTGCCAGTGTCCCCCCCATGGTGGCACAGCTGAGCCTAGATGGAAGCAGAGTCAGCCTCCATGCCCCCATCGGGGCACCCTCACTCACAGCCCCCCCCCCCAGATTCCATCCCCCACCACCCCAGAGCCCTCCCTCTGGCACTGCTCCAGCAAATGCAGCAGCAGCAGGAGCAGGGAGCAGCTCCTCGTTGCCACCCCATGGAATTGCAGCCAGGCACAGACCCCTGGGGCTGCTCTGAGTTTCTCTTACAAAGGGCGGGGGGGGGTCGGCAGGACCTGCCCCATGCCACCCTGCCGGGGGGCAGCTGTCCCCAGCCCTGCCCCTGCACCCAGGGATGCTGAGGGATCCAGATGGACACTGTGGAGCTGGGGGGGGCACGGGGGAGGTGTGAGCAGGAGGTCAGTGTGGGGCTGCTGTGGCTCTCACTGCCCTGTGCGCCCACCGGAGACACCGAGGACACGGTGGGGACGCAGCTCTGCGACCCCACCCAGTGCAGAACTACAGCTCCCAGCAGACCCCGGGGCTGGGAAACCACAACTCCCAGTACAGCCCTGGCCCGGGACTACAGCTCCCAGTGCGCACCGAGCCTGCGGACTGCACCGCCCAGTACGCGCTGGTCCCCGCACTGCAGCTCCCAGTGTCCGCAGCTGATCCCAGTGCTTCCCAGTGCCCTTTGCCCGGAACCCTCCGGCAGCCCCCAGTGCTCTCCCCAGCACCCCCAGTTACAATCACAACTTCCAGTACTCCCCCCACCGGCTCCCAGTGTTCCCTCCAACTCCCAGTGCCTACCAGCTCCCAGTGCCCTCACCCTGCAGCTCCCAGTGGTCCCCCAAGAACTCTCAGTGTCCCCCGAGCTTTTCCTTCACTCTCAGCGCCCCCCCCCAGCCCTCAGCCCCCCCCCCCCC
>VWZI01013890.1:79508-91049 GCA_013396835.1 Psilopogon haemacephalus | reverse complement strand
GGTGTCAGGCCAAACTGGGCAAGGTTAGGGTTGCCATCGCCCAGGAGTGACATGAGAGCCCGAGGGTGTCACTGGCGGAGGTGGCCCCAACCGTGTTGCTGTCCCTGCTCCCCATGGCTGCCCCATCACCGCCCCATCACCACCTCATCCCTGCCTTGGAACCTCCCCGTCCCTTGAGGCTTCCCCGGGGGTCTCCAAGGCACGGCGGCGTCGGGAGGCTGTAGGCAGCCACACCCGGAGGCTGAGCCCAGCAGGACTCCCGCGACAGGGACGCGGAGTGGGGACAGGGGACGTGGGGCGGCCCTCGCGTGGGGTCCCAAAGCGGGCGGGGGGCGCAGGGACCCTGCAGAGTGGCCCCCCCGCGGCGGCTCGCGGGGAACCCCCATCCCACGTGGGCGCTCCGCGGGTGGCCAATGGGAAGGCGCCGCAGGGGACGCTCCGCGAGGCGCGGCCGACAGGCTCCGCCTACGGGGGCAGGAGAGACCAATGGGAGGCGAGGGGGCGGGGCCAAGGTGGCAATCGGCCGCGGGGATAACAGATGCGGGCGGGGGGGGACACGGAGCCGGGGGCCAGGGAGCACCGGCACCGGCACCGGCACCGGCACCGGCACCGGCCAGGCAGCGGGGACAGGGAGCACCGGGACCGGCCAGGCAGCACCGGCACCGGCCAGGCAGCGGGGTCATGGAGCACCGGCACCGACCAGGCAGCGGGGCCGGGCACTGACCGTGGAGCGGGCGGGCAAGCAAGCAAGCAAGGGGACAGCAGACAGCGGACAGGCAGCCCTGGGAGAGGGACGGACAGGGGCTAACCAGCCTCATGAGAGGACAGACAGACAGGGGGGGAGTGACTCAGTGACAGGCAGACAGGCAGCCTCGAGGGGTGCAGGCAGCTGGGGGGCACACGGGGACAGACTGCCCAAAGCAGGACAGACGGACAAGGTGACAAGCGGGGGGAACATCCTCAGCTCACGCAGCTTGGCGCACTCCGCCGGAGGCACCCCCGGGGCAGGCGAGAGGAGCGGGTTGAACTCCCGGGACCGGGGCTGCGCGGAGCCTCCCGCAGAGGCAGCGGCTCTTGCGCACCGGGAGAGCCGGCACGGTGTCACGGCGGCTTCCCTGCCGCCTTTTCCGGCCGGGGATGCATCCCGGAACTATCCGGAGCCTTGTACCGAGACCTCAGGGCAAGACGGTCCGAAACCCACCCGGGGCTGGGTGTCCCAAAAGGTAACAGGGAGACCGAGCTGCGAAGGAGCCAGCGGGCAAGAGATGGGGGGTCCCGAGGGAGCGGGGGTGTTTATTCCCAGGGCGGGTCTGGACAGGGGGATCCCGCGGCGGGGACGTGGTGACACGGTTGGCGGCGGCAGGACGGCGACAGCGCAACCTCTCCCCTTCTCCAGGGATTTGAAGCTGGGCCAAGCAGCGATGGAAATGTCATTGTCGCGGCACAGGGGCCCGGCGAAGTGACCACGGAGCAGGACACCGCTGCACCGAGCTCTGCTCCGCAGCTGGAGAGAGAGACACAGCCCCAAAAAGCCTGGTTCGAGAGGGCAGCAAGAGGACCTGGGGCTCACTCACGCTCCTGTGGGCTGCAAGGACCACAGGACAATACTTGGGGGCCAGGAGCTGTCCCACCACCCGCTTGAGGTGGCCTGGTGACTGGACTCTGCCACCGACCCAAGCCCGATGAGGAGCCGAGGCGGTGAGTGAACCTATGCAGGCCAGGAAGAAATACATTTTCCTGACTTTCCTTGCCTCCTGGCTCCTGCTTTTCTCCCTCGGAGGGGATCAGCTGCGCCGTTTCGCTTTCTTTTCTGGGAGGAAAGCCGAAGCCGAGAGGAGTTGGCCTCGCTGGACCGATCGCTCCCTCCTCCAAGCCTTCGCAGACCCCGAGGATCTGCAGAGCGATGGGGACCCCTCCCTGCCATCCCCCCGGGAGCGGCGGGCAGCACGGCTGAGCGTCTACAAGAGCAGCGGGTGCCGGATGGAGACCTGCTTTGACTTCTCCAGGTGCCACAAACACGGCTTCAAAGTCTTCACCTACCCCCGGGACAGGGAGCAGCCCCTCTCGGAGAGCTACAGCAAAATCCTCACCTCCATCGAGCGCTCTCGCTACTACACCGCGGACCCCGAGGAAGCCTGCCTCTTCGTCCTCAGCATCGACACGCTGGACCGCGACCACCTCTCGGGTCAATACGTCCGCGACGTGGACGAGAAAATCCGCAGCTTCCCGCTCTGGAACGGTGGTCGGAACCACCTCATCTTCAACCTCTACTCGGGCACCTGGCCCAACTACACCGAGGACTTGGGCTTTAACATCGGCCAGGCCATCCTGGCCAAGGCCAGCTTCTACACCCAGAGCTTCAGACCTGGCTTTGACATCTCCATCCCTCTCTTCTCCAAAGACCACCCGCAGCGCGGGGGGGAGAAGGGCTGGCTGCGCCGCCACTCCATCCCCCCGAGGAAGAAATACCTGCTGGTGTTCAAGGGGAAGCGCTACCTGACCGGCATCGGCTCCGCCACCAGGAACGCCCTGCACCACATCCACAACGGCAAGGACATCATCTCCCTCACCACCTGCAAGCATGGCAAGGACTGGGAGAAGCACAAGGACACTCGCTGCGACAAGGATAACGTCGACTACGAAAAGTGAGTCGGAGGTGGGGTGGGAGTGGGGGGATCTGGTGGACAGGACACCCCTTAGAAACTTTCCTATCCCTCTGTGTGGTGCTGCCGCATCCGTCCGGGGTGGCTGCACCTCCAGGCGTGGGGAGAGAGGGTAAGATTTGGTCTCTCCTGAAGGAGATGGTTTCATCTGCAGAGTGAGGAGCGAGGCAGAGGCTGTTGAGGGCTTTGTGGGGCTGTATTAAAGTTGGAGTAATCTGGGCAGAGCAGCTCTTAGCTGCAATCACCGCGGATGCCTCTAATGCGATTTCCCTTTTGCCTCCCGCTGATGAATGATGCGTTTCTTCTCCCCCCCCTCCTGCCCTCCCCTAACACAAATGTTTCTCTTGGACATGAACCTGGATCACCCCCCTACCCCCCCCACCCCCTCAGTGGCTTCTGATCAACATCCCATGAATCTGGTGGGTCCTCGGGCACGGCAGCGTGGGCAGGCCTGAGCTCACCTGGGTAGGGTGCCTGTGACTATGGCACTTCAGGATGTGGTCTGATGGTCGTGGTGGTCTCAGGGTGGTGGTTGGACTTGATGATCTTGGGATGCCTTTTCCAACCAGAATAATTCTCTGATTCCATGAAACAGGAATGGTGGAAGCAGTGTGTGATGGGTCTTGGTGGAAAAATGAGTGGGACAAAACTCTGCAGGTCCAGAGGGGCTCCATGATGGGAGGACAGGTGCTGGCTCCTCACTTCCTCCTCTGGCTGCCTGGCACCTGCCCACAGCTGCCTGGTCCGGGGCTGGTAAACACAGACCCTGTCCCAGTGGTGATGTCCCTCAGACACCCAGCTGGAGAGCAGATGGGGAGAGGCCACATTGAGCATCATCCTCAAAGCATCTTAGGAGGTGCTGGGAGGTAAAAGTGGAGCTGGGGTGCTGAGGCACTGGGATTAGCTGGAGCTTCAGGCTGGCTCGAGCATGGCATGTCCCTGTCAAGGGGGTGCCACCAGCCCAGTAGGGTCAGCCCCTGTGGCAGAGCCTTTCTGGGGATGGGGCATTGCAGGGTGGTGGGAGACACCACAAGCAGGGGGCCCAAGGTCAGCCCTGCACCATGCCAAGGGTAGTGGGATGGGAAATGCCCCTCCTGAGCAGCTCAGGTAATCCCCTAATGCTGTTTGCAAGCACAGGCAGATTTGCACCTCACCCGGGATGGCTTCAGGGCAGCAGATAGATGGGGGGCATGTGGTGTGGGGGGCAGTGTGCTCAGGTGTGACCCCAAACTCTGCCATCCTGCCCGTGGGCACCTGGACAAAAAGCCATTGGCATCTCCTTTGCTTTGGTCCAGCTCTGCCTGACCTCTTAAGGGTGATTTATGCCCTCTTGTCCTGGGAGAAGCTGTCCCCAGACCTGGGCAGGGTGAGCATGAGGACAGGGCAGCATGGAGAGGACATCTGGCAGAGCAGAGGCACCGCAGTTAGGCAAGGGAGAGCCCAGCTGCCCCCTCCCCCTGGTGCGTGGGGGATGCTCCTGCTTGCTTTTTGATCCCATTCTGTGTTTCTGTGCTCCACAACCTCCCTGGGGGTCGTGGGTGCTGGCGTGCCAGAGGGCAGCACTGGGAGCAGAGGGAGACCTTGCTGAAGGTTCCATCATCCTCCTCATGCCCGGGGTGGGGCTGCAGAAAACAAACCAGTTCTGTGCCCGGATAAAGGGTGGCTTGTAGCAGCGCTGTGGTCTGGGCTGCCCCGGCTTGAAAGCAATCAAAGTTGGTTGGGAAAGGCTCTCTGGAGCCGATGGGTCCCTGGTGGCACCATTCCTGGCCGGAGCCGAGCAGGGGCCGGGCAGAGGGAGCGCGGTGGGCTCCTGTCCCAGCTCCTAACAAAACAAGGAAGCCCTGAGGGCCTGAGTGCCCGGAAACCGCAACGCGCCGGGAGCGAAGCCTTGCAGCGGGAGCTGCTGCCCCGCAGCCCACCCGGCGCCAGCCGCACCGCCGGCAGGGGCTGCTGCCCACGGCCGCTCTGCCCCCCGGCACTCATCCTGCTGCCCGCCCATGCTCGGCAGCGGCAATGGCCTCACGGAGATGCTGGGGGTCACGGCCGGGTCGGGGGTCGCCAAGGAGCGGGTGGTAGCGGTGTGAGTGTCCAAGGGCAGGGATGTGGCTGTGGCTGCTGCGGTTTCATGGAGGGGTCTGGACCCTGCCTGAGCTGCTCTCCCCTCTCCAGCTGGTTGCTGGGGCAGAAGCTGTGGTGTTAACGAGGCAGGGTGTGCTAATGAGGTGTTCGGCATCCGCTGGAGGCTTTGGGGTGGTTCATCTGCAGGCAAGTTGTGATCATAAAACTTTGTGCTTCGGCACTGGAGTCAGTTTCCCACACCCCATGGTGCTGGGGTACTCCGCAGTGCTCCAGCACCCATGGAGCGGGCATGACCTCAACCTCCAGGCTGCCATCAGCCCCATGTCCTTTTTGCCCTGGGTACAAAGCAGCTCTTTGACCTCTCAGCACCCCCGAACTGGATCACACACGCCACCCCCCACACCTCTCCCCCCTCCCCAGCCCATCCAGGACCTGTCTACCCCTTCCCTCCCTCCCTTTGGGCAGGAACAGGCAGGGTCTGTCCCGACCTAAAGTCAATATTGGATTTTCCAGCGCGGTGGCAGGGCCCCGGCAGCGGCTGTGCCCGCACAGAAGGAGCTTTCATAGCCCCACGGTGTGAGCCCGGCCCGGGGAGGGGACACTCTGCCTGCACCGCCAAAGTGCTGCCAGCAGGGCAGGCAGGGCTGATCCCGCCCGGCAAGTCCGGGCACGGCAGAGGAGTCGCCGCAGTTTCGGGCTCGGGGGTTCTGGCGCTGGCTCTGCAGGGCTTGGGGATTCATTAAGGGTAGGGGGTGGGGGCTGGGTAACACCCAGCCAAGTGCTGCCTGGGCACCGGACTGCTGTCCTCAGCCCCTTCTTCAAGCCGAATTTGGTTCTTAGCACTGCCTCAGGTTCCCTTTCTGACCACAGACTCCTCTCTCCATCACCCAGGGCACCTCTGCTCCACCTCCCCCATGGAAGCAGGGATGCTCAGAGCCCAGATCAGTCCAAACCCAACCTGACACTGCCCTGGGATGCTCAGGCTGTCTGGCTTCCAGTGGGATGCCCCAGGATGCTCACAAGTGTCTGTGGGGCCCATGCCTGACCTGCATCCCCATCTCCCATCCCAGGTTTGACTACCAGGAGCTGCTCCACAATTCCACCTTTTGCATCGTGCCCCGGGGCAGGCGTTTGGGCTCCTTCCGCTTCCTGGAGGCTCTGCAGGTATGGGGTGGGCAGGGTGACTGAGGACCCCCGCTCTGGGGTCTGGGGACTGTGTCCCAGCTTGCATCCCACCACAGGCTGCCTGCATCCCCGTGCTGCTGAGTGACGGCTGGGAGCTGCCCTTCGCTGAAGCCATCGACTGGGGCAAAGCTGCTGTCGTGGGCAACGAGAGGCTGCTGCTGCAGGTACCACGGCTGGATCCTGCCCCACGCTGGGCACAGGGCCCCCCCACACACACAGTATTGATGCCAGGGGTGGTGGAGCCCCCAGCCAAGCTTGGGGGGTGAAACATCTGCAGCTGAGCCTGGGAGGATGAAGAGGGGTGTCTCAGCCAGCCTGGAGCAGTGTGTCCCACCCCAGCTGCAGCCCCGGGGCACTGTTCCTCTCGGGGTGGGGGTGTTTAGTATCTTCCCAAACCCAAAGCCCTTGAGGGGGGTCCTGGGCCAGCTGCCAGATGGCAGAGTAATGGGTGACACAGAGTTGTCCCTTGGGATGGCACAGAGGGGAGAGAGGCAGAGCAGCCCTGCTGGGGAGTCAAGGTGAGAGAGCAGCTCCCCCCCACGCCCCCGCAGGTGCCCTCCATCGTCCGCTGCATCCACCCGGAGCGGGTCCTGGTGTTCCAGCAGCAGACTCAGTTCCTGTGGGATGCCTACTTCTCCTCCGTCGACAAGATCGTGCACACCACTCTGGAGGTGAGGCCCCAGCCCCGGCCCTCCTCCTCCCCCGCAGCTCCTGAGGTCACAGCCCGGGCTCTGAGATCCTGTTTTGGGCAGATCATCAAGGACCGGCTGCGGCCGTACCGCTCCCGCTCTCGCTTCCTCTGGAACACACTGCCCGGGGGGCTGCTGGCTCTGCCCGACTTCTCCACACACCTCGGGGACTTCCCCTTCTACTACCTGCAGCATGGTAGGGCCCCACCTGCCCCGTCTGAGCACGACAAACTCAGCCCATGCCACACACCTATCCTCTCCTTTCCTCTTTTTTCTTCAGGCTCCAGCCCCTCTGAGAAGTTCACAGCTTTCATCCGGGTGGTCTCACCAGCAGCCTCCCCCTCCCAGCCCATCCTCAGGCTCATCCAAGCTGTCTCTGGATCCCAATACTGTGCCCAGGTTGGGGGAGCTGAGGCCTGCACCACTCAGTGCAGCTTACAGGGATGTGGGAAGGATGGGTTAGGGTCCTGCGGGCTGGGAAGGACATGAGTGGGTTTAGGGGTGCCTGGTGGTGTCACCCTTGGGTGGGCATCACCCATGGGCTTATTCTGGTCCAAAATGCCATGAGGTGGTTTTGGGGTGAGCTGGGCTGGAGCAGGCTCTGTTGTGGGGCTGGGGAGGGCTCCAATGTGGCTGCTCTGCAAATGCTGCTGCACCAACACACCCTGATGGGTCCTGCCAGTTGAACACCCCTGGACGTGCTGATTGTCCCCTCTGCAGATCCTGGTGCTGTGGAGCTGCAAGGAGCCACCACCACCAAGTGGAAGATGGCCCCAGACCACTGTGCCTCTGACCATCATCCAGGGCAAGAGAAAGGTGAGGAGCTGGGGCATGGGCAGGGAGCTTGGGATGAGCACAGCCTCTGCTCACTGTTCCCTGCCATAGGCCAAGGAGCAACGGATGGAAGCTGCAGCACAGGAGGTTGCAGCTCAACACAAGAGGCAACTTCTTGCCTGTGTGGGTCCCAGAGCAGTGGCACAGGCTGCCCAGAGAGGCTGTGGAGTCTCCTTGCCTGGAGCCTTTCCAGGCCTGTCTGGATGTGTTGCTGTGTGCCTTGAGCTAGCTTGGATGGTCCTGCTCTGGCAGGGGGGGTTGGACTGGATGAGCTCTTTGGATCCCTCCCACCCCCTGACATCCTGTGACCCTCTGATCCCAACCTGCCTGTCCCCCCTGTAGCTCAGTGACCGCTTCCTCCCCTACGCGGCCATCGGGACGGATGCGGTGCTGAGCCTGGACGAGCACAGCAGCATCTCCACCAGCGAGGTGAGGCCCTGGGCATGGTCACCGCCGCGCCGGCAGGACCTGCTGCTGGCTGTCGCCCACGCTCCGGGTCCCCTGCAGCCCAGTGAGGCCGTGCCCTGTGCCGTGCCAGGTGGACTTTGCCTTCACGGTGTGGCGCAGCTTCCCCGAGCGCATCGTTGGCTTCCTCACGCACAGCCACTTCTGGGACGCCGAGCAGGGGCACTGGGGATACACCTCCAAGTGGACCAATGAGCTCTCCATCGTCCTCACTGCCGCCGCCTTCTACCACAGGTACCCAGCCAGGGGGAGGCTGATGGGCTTGGGGGGAGGTGAGTTTCGGCCACGTCCTGACCACCTTCTAAGCAGCGTGATGCCCTCTCCCAGGTATTACCACAGCCTCTTCACCGAGTTCCTGCCGGCGGGGCTGCGGCAGCTGGCGGACAGCCTGGCAGCCTGCGAGGACATCCTGATGAACGTCCTGGTGGCCGCCGTCACCAAGCTGCCGCCCATCAAGGTCACCCAGCACAAACAGCACAAGGACACTGCGCCCCAGCAGGTAGGCTGCAAGGATGAGGGTGTGGAGACTCCTCCAGCCAGGGAGCAGAGCCTCTCATCCCCCTGCTCCCCTCCTGCCGAGGGGAAGGGCAGGTCCGGAGTGGGCAGCAGGCGCCGTTTCTCCCAGCAGCAGGAGTGCCTCACCCAGCTGGCTGACTGGTTTGGCTACATGCCCCTCGTGTCCTCCCAGCTGCGCCTCGACCCCGTCCTCTTCAAGGACCAGGTCTCTGTCCTGCGCAAGAAGTACCCCCGCTTGGAGAGACCCTGAGGGATGCTGGGCTCTGGGGGGGCTCCGGGTGTCCTGCACGGGGCCCTGCCGGTGGCTGCTGCTGTGGTTTTGCTCGGGTTTGGGTTTTACCAGTGCAATAAAGGTGGGTGGAGAGGCAGAGGCTGGCTGCTGGCTGCAGGATGCGGGGCAGGGACTCTGCTGCATGGGGACCACTGCTGGGTTTGGGGCTTCTGCCGTTGGCGGCCACCTGAGCACCCTGGGAACAATCCATGTGGCACCCAGCAGAGCCCACAGCACCCCCCGGGCCCCCAGCCCTGCAGGGAGGGAGAGTCCTTTGGCTTGCCAAGGGCAAACAGAGGAGTGATAAGAGGCGAGGACAGAGCGGCTGTGTCCTCCCTCCCCCTGGGCTAGGCTGGGCTGGGCTGGGTGCCCCTGCAGCCCGCATCGCCCCGGGGAGCCCTGAAAAGGGGGGGGAGGATCATTTCAGCTGCCTTCTGCCCCAGCTGGACAGGAACGGGGAAAACGCAGTCTGGTGTCCTCCACCAGCTGCTCCCCCACGGCTGCCGCGGGTCTGCCCTTGCTGCAGACAGCCGAGATAAGGCCTGGGCAGGGCCAGAGCCAGCAGCTCACCCAGGTCTTCACTCCACTTTATTTCCCACGTATGAGAGGTGTCCCCTGGGGCCACGCAGGGGCGGCTCAGTCGCGGGGGGGTTGGCACTCGCGGCAGTCCCGCATCTCCTCCGAGAAGCTCTCCACCTGGATGGTGGTGCTGTGGAAGTGGAAGGTGCCCTGCAGCCGGGCGCTGGCCTCCTCCAGCACCTCCTGCGCGTTGGCATCCGCANCCCCCCCCACTCACTGATGGCGATGTGCACGGAGAGCAGAGGCTGTGCCGCCGTCAGCGCCCAGATGTGGAGGCTGTGCACGGCCTCTACCCCTGCCACTGCCAGCAGTGCCTCCCGCACGGCGTTGAAGTCCATCCCCTTTGGGGTGCCTGGGGAGGGAGAGCCGTGGGCAGCGGAAGAATGGGGACCACGGCCCCTGCGGGTGGCACCAAGGCCTGCACCGCCCCTGCTGGGTCCCTACCCTCCATGAGGACGAGGATGATGTCCCGGAGGATGGTCAGCGTCGTGCCCAGCACCAGCACCGAGAAGAGGAAGGTGCAGATGGGATCCATGTACTTGAACTCGGGCTGGGGGGGGGATGGCAGAAGGTGAGGCCACTCCAGTGCCATCACCCCACCCAGATCCCCATCAGCACCAGCAGGGAGGGGACACGGTCCCCTCTGCCTCACCCTCGTGCCTGGCCAGGGCTGGCCGAAGTCTCTGTGCCCACGTCCCCACCCCCCTTTGGCCCTGTGAGCACCCAGACCTTGAAGAAGATGATGTAGGAAGCAATCAGGACTCCCACGCTCTGCAGCAGGTCCCCCACCACGTGGACAAAGGCTGCACGGACGCTGGCGTTGGGCTCTTCGCCGCCTGCCCCGTGGCTGTGCCCATGCCCTGTCTGGTGCAGAGCCAACCCCATCCTGTGGGCAGGAGAGGGGTGACATCCCCAGGGCCCCGGGGCAGAGGGTGGGGGGCACCCCGGGGCGGGTGGGAGGTGTCAGCACGCACACGATGTTGGCAGCCACGGCGCAGGCAGAGGTGATGAGCATGACGCTGCCCTCGATGTCGTAGTCGCCCGAGATCAGGCGCTGGGCAGCCAGGTAGACCAGGACACTTGTCACCACCCAGATGGAGGCCACCGAGAGCAGGGCCCCCAGGATCTCTGCGGAGAGCACCCCCAGACCCACATTGCCGTTTTGCCAAGCCTGAGCACCCTCCCACCTCCCCCAGCAGTGCCAGGGCTCAGGGTGGGCACCCAGCACCCAGCCCTGGGGCTGTTCCCTGTGTGGGGACAGTGGTGCCTCTGCCCTCCCCTGCCCGTGCCTGTGGGGCTGGGGCCTCTCCAGGGCTCCCTGAGGCACCCAGTGCCCAGCTGAGGGCACCCTGAGAAGCTCTGAGCACTCCTTGGTGCCCCTGGGAGCTGGATGGCAGCCCCGGGGATGGTGGCACTCTGTTACCTGCCCGGTGCCAGCCGAAGTTCATGGTTTTGGTGGGGGGCCGTGAGGACACCCAGAGTGCAAAGAGGCTGATCATGATGCTGGCAAAGTCCGTCAGGAGGTGAGCTGCATCCGTCAGGATGGCCAAGCTGTGTGCCAGGTACCCACCTGCAGAGAGGGGGGCAGCAGGCACCTTAGGGGGGCACGGTGCTGGGTGTCCCACCTGCCAGGCACAGACTGGGTCACCCTCTGCCAACGCGGGGGGAGGGTCCCCACTGGGTGCTCCAGCAAGGAACCCTGCCCGGATCCTGCCTGCACCCCACGGGGACCTCCCCAGCCAGACGCTGCCCCCACCACTCACCCACGACTTCTCCCACCATGAAGAGGAGGCAGATGGCAGCAGCCAGGTAGAGCTTCCTGCGTGCCCGCTGCTGCTGGCCGGGGTGGCTGCTGGCCCCCCGCGTGTGGCAGTGTCGCCTGTGCTGCGGGCCCAGCTCCAGGGCGGGCACCTGCCCCTGCGGCGAGTTGTGCCCCTTCTGCACGGCGCCCAGGTAGGACCTGCCGAGGAGAGCAGAGCTCTGCAACAGGGTGGGGGAGGGCTGGGGGAGCCCTGGGGAGCCAGCCGGACCCCGAACGCCCCCTCCCCAGCCTCGCACCTGGCAGCAGCGCATGGCAGAGGGCACACACCACAGCCCCGACACTCCTCCGCCCGCCCCCCCGGGCCCCCCCTACCCTGCGGCTCCCTGGCTCAGCAGATGCCGCTTCTCGCCGTCGGCCTCCATGCTCCTGCGGGTCCGGGGGCCGGGGCCGTGCCCCCGCTGCGTGCCCGCCGCTGGCCTCGGCCCGTGTGAAGTGCTG
>VWZI01013890.1:54047-71791 GCA_013396835.1 Psilopogon haemacephalus | reverse complement strand
GGCGGCTCTTTTCATCGGGTTGGGCAATGAAAGCCTCGGTGGCGTTTCCAGAGCGGCCTGGGTCGCTGTGGGGGTGAAGGGAGGCAGGTAGCAAGCCCAGCTCCTGGCGGCATGACAGTTCCAGCCTGGGAACGGCGCACTGCGAACTGCCCGGCGGCGCTGGGGGAGGCTGGAACCGTTTCCTGCTCGTTTTGAACCTGGTGTGATTGTGCTCGAGCAAATAATTTCTTCGGGAAATAGTTTGACAGCTCCTGCGCTTCTCCCCGCCCCTGCACGGGAGGAGCTGTTGGCTCATCCGATGGTGATGTGCAGTGTGTAACCTTGATCTGCTCCTCGGGGGGGTCCTGCTGCAGCTGCAGGCTCCTTGCAGCACCTGCTGGGGCTGTGCTGTCCTGGGCACCATCACACCGGAGTTCAAAATGCTGCTGCCAGCCAGGGCTCGTCACAGAACTTTGCTGAGAGGGTGAAATGTCTGCCCTGAGACTGATGACACTTCTTTTTTCTCTCTCTTTTTTCTTTTTTTTCCCCTTTTCTTGTTTTGATTTTTCCTTTGTTCTTAAAAAAAAAAAATTCCAAAAAGTAGTTAAGGAGTGGAAATAATCAAAAGCTTCTCACTAATCACAGGCTGCTTCAGTGTGGTCCTTACTGCCTGGTTTACTGACATAAAGTTGCATTTCTCACTTGGCAGTCTCACATCCTATTTTGGTTCTTTTCAAGGAGGTTTTCTTTTGTTTTATGATGGTTCTCCTCTGTCGTTCTGTTTGCCCAGTGGCCACTGCCTAGCCAAGCTTTTTAGTTTTGCTTTCTTTCCCCTCCTGTCCGTAGCCAGTGTCCCCTTTTGGTTTGAGTCAAGGTGGTGCTTGCCTGCTCTTGTCTTGGTTTGTAATCACGCAGGGCAGGTGATGAATCTCTAGCAGCGTTTGGTGGATTTTTTGTTTCTCCTCTCTGTGTTTCTTGTTTTATTTGTAGAGCAGGAGCTCAACTTTTCTCCTTGCCCTGCCGAGCAGAAGTGAGAGTTAGATGCTGGCCACAAGCTTCTGCAATCAGTGACCCTTTTTAACTTCTTGTAGCCGTGGGCTCCTCGTTTAGAGGAGGTGGGAGAAAAAAAAAAAAATCATAGTGACATAACAAAAAAGAAATCAGAGGCGACCTGAAGCAGCCTCTTGCAGTTAGCAGTAAAAGAACTTCACAGAATCATTTCCTTATGCCGTCGCCTGCATCAGGAGGCAGTGTTCGTTTAAATCTGTTGCTGCCCCACCAGCAGCTCTTCTCTGGTGCCCCTGGGGTGGATGGAGAACATGACACCACATTGTTATTCCCACAGATGCTCACGGAGGACACTGAGAGAAAGGAGCAGGAGCAAACGCCGTAGTCCTGTCTCGGCACAGTGCGAGTCTAGGTTTGAATTGTTGCCATCTTGAAAACTTGGGCTGTGTTTGAAATCTTAATCATCCTCCTCCTCCTCCAAATCCTTCCCTCCCCCCCACCAAAAAAAAAAAAGGGGGGGGAAAAAAGGGAAAAAAAAAAAAAAAGTGATTTCACTTTTGTAGTAGTCCATGGCGACAGGCAGAGGGTTACAGAATAGCTGCTGGAGGGTCGTAGCCCCGGGAGGCAGCGCAGTGCTCAGCACCCTGCTGGCAGGCACTGCCCTGTGCCCCCTGCGGGGCTGTGCTCGGCCTGCTCCTGCCTCTCCAAGCTCCCCGCCACGGGGGTGGGGAAAAAACGCAGCCCGGTTCGTGTTGATTTTAGCTCTGTGGGTTTTTCCCCCCTTCCCCAGAACCCTTGATCTTGAAGATGGTGAGTAGCCAGCCTAAGTACGATCTAATACGGGAGGTTGGCCGTGGCAGTTATGGTGTGGTGTACGAAGCAGTCGTCAGGAAGACCTCTGCCCGGGTGGCGGTGAAAAAGATTCGGTGCCATGCTCCAGAGAACGTGGAACTAGCTCTGCGTGAGTTCTGGGCACTTAGCAGTATCAAGAGCCAGCATCCCAACGTCATTCACCTGGAGGAGTGCATCTTGCAGAAAGATGGCATGGTGCAGAAGATGTCCCATGGCTCCAGCTCCTCCCTTTATTTACAGGTACTCGAAGCTGAGGTAATGGGGTGGATGTGTAGCTGGGAGGGCAGGAGGTGGGGAGCCAAGAGCTTTATGGATTTCTTGGTGGTTTGGTTTTCCTTTGAGGTGTGCTCAGTCAGGAGAGGAAACTGAAACGGTTGGTTGGGAGAGAAAAATGTTTGAAGTGGTTAGTTAGGAGAGGGGAAAAAAATCAGTTAGTTGGGAGAGAAGACTGAAACAGGAGAGGAAAAAAACTGGCAGTTGGGAGAAGCTGTTTGAAACAGGTAGTTTGGAGAGAAGACAGAAACAGCTGGGAGAGAGCTGTCTGAAACAGGAGAGAAAAAGCAGCTGGGGGAGAGGACTGTTTCAAACAGTTGGGGGAGCAAATGTTTCTCCTCACTACCAGAGAGAATTGTTTGCATTGCTGACACCCCAAGATGATCACCTTTAACAGAAGGTGTTCACTGATCACCTGCATCTTGTCATTTGAAGCCATAAGAGACTCCATCCCTGTGTGCTTGGAGGAGACCACAGGATACAGCAGAAGGGGAGGTGCAGGCTGCTGGTAGAAGCTCTCCTGCAGGGTTGATGAGCAGACTCCTCCTCTGTCTTGGGACAGGGCTCTGGCCAATTCTGAAACCCCTTGGAGGGGAAGTACCAGTTTGTTGCATTTGATTTAGGAAGGCAGCTCTTCATCTTCTTCAGAAATAAGCAGCAGGTGGTAGATGTGCTCTTTGGAGAATGACTAAACATTAATCTCCTCAAAGAGAGGTAAAAAGTGCTCTAAATGAGGGGATCAATATCACTTCCCCTGTGTGCCTACTGCAAGTGTTCTTTAAGTTTGCAGCTGGGTGTGTTTTGAAGGATAAGCAGCTCTGGAAAGACTGGAAAAGATAAGGCTGGGAAGGTCCTTGTCAAGAAGCTGCCCCATAAATAAATCATCTCCTTGACAGAAATTGGTGTCTCTGGTTTAAAAGCTCAGCAGCCTGCTCTGTGTCTGTTGTGTCATCCCCAAGCAGCTTCTCTCAGTTAGGTTTTCATTGTTGTCATTCTTGCGTGCCTGATGTGGGACCTTTGGTGGTGAACCTTCAGCTGAGCTCTCTGCAAGCCTGAGAGGGAGGATTCTTGCCTTTGTGAACTCCCTGGGGCTTGCTGGCTGGTGCTGCCCTGCTTCCATGAAGGGATTAGGGTAGATTAACACCGATGTGGGAGAAATTAGTGCCTCACCCTCTTTAGAGCATCCGTGAGAGATTGCATCCAGCTTGTGGGCAGCTGGGTGAGGGAAAGCCTAAAGACTGCAAGGTGGGAGAGAGCTTGATGGGTTTTGGTGGCAGTGCAGCATGGAGCTCTCACCTGTGCCAGGCATGAGCACTACAAATTGTTTTCCTGCTCCAGAGAGCAGAGCAAAGGGCAGGGCTGAGCTGGCCCTGAGGAGATGGCATCACTTCATCATCACCCATGCTGCAGGAAATCAGCTCTCCCTTGCCATGTCCTCTCCTCACCCAGCTGACATTGTTCCAGAGCTGAAGGGGTGCAGTGTGAGGAGGCTGCCTGGGCAGGGGCTGTTGTGTCCTGTGCCAGCTCTGCTAGGCAGTGAAGTGAGAGTCCAGACCCAGGCTGCTCTCGTGGTGCCTGGGTGCAAGCATGCTGGGGGATGTTGTCCTGATGCCTTGGTCCCAGGGGCCAGCAGAGTTGCTTTGTGTTGCTGCTCGCTGCCTGCTCTCCTTCATCCCCCTGTAAACCCTAAAGGTGTAGTTCTTCAGCTGCAACATGGATTGGCTGTTTGAAGCTGGTCTGGCTTGAGTCCTAGGACTAAAGTAGCCATAAATTGCTGGGCATTTTCCTCTGGGATGGAAAAGGTCACTTCTGAAAGCATTTTGAGATGCTTCTCTAAATATTAAAAGCTACCTTCATTTCTCCAAGCCTGTTAGAGCTACTCCTGGGCTTACTCCTAACTGAAATAATTGCAGGACTTAGCTGAGAGCCACCTCGGAGGGGCACACATGGTGCTGGGGGAGCAGGATCAGCAAAGCTGACTGCTGGCTTTGTGCTGCTTTCTGTATGAAGCAGCTGCTGGAAGTGCTTCTCCAGCTGCTCCCTGCTTATGTGCTGGAAAGTAGCTGTGGGTGATGCTGGTGGGAAGGGTGCAGCAGCTTCCTCCTGAGTTAGGGATCCTTTGTCACTTGCTAGACTGCACTCAGGTCTAAGGTTGGGGTGAACACCCCCAGCAGGGGACAGCCAGCCCAGAGTTACTGCTGGGACTTTGTTTATACACAGAAGGTGTTAGCCAAGTGGGTGGGACAGGCACTGCTGGGGTGGGACAGTGTCCAGCTGAGCAGATGGCAGTGCAGTGGCCACTTGGTATCTTCCAAAATGCTGTTATCATGGTCTAGCTCCAGCTCCTGGGCAGCAGTGTGAGCTTGATAGGCTTCAGCTGCAGGAGGATGAGGAGGCTGGCAGGTGGTGATTGGTAGAGAGGGGATTCTGCCCCTTGCCTCTGCTCAGACCCCACCTCAATTACTGCCTCCAGGTCTGCTGTCCCCAGCTGAAGGAGGACCCAGAGCTGTTGGAGAGACTCCAGAGGAGGTTACAAAGATGATCCAAGCTCTGCTGTGAGCACAGGCTGAGGGAGCTGGGGGTGTGCAGCCTGGAGAAGAGTCCAGAGGGACCTCAGAGCTGCTGCCAGTGCCTGAAGGGATCCTGCAGGAAGGCTGCAGAGAGACTTTGGGTGAGGGTTTCTAGAGACAGGCTAAGGGGGAATGGTTTGGAGCTGAGGCAGAGCAGGGTTAGACTGGAGCTGAGGAAGTTGTTCAGTAGGAGGGTGGTGAGAGCCTGGCACAGACTGCCCAGGGAGGCTGTGGCTGCCTCCTGCCTGGGGGTGTTCAAGGCCAGGCTGGATGAGGCCTTCAGCAGCTGAGTCTTTTTGAGAGGTGTCTCTGCCCTTGTTGGGGAGGTTGGAGCAGATGATCTGTGAGGTTCCTTCCAACCTGAGCCATTCTTTGTTTTTCATTTTCTCACCTCATGATTTTCTCAGCTTTTTCATTCTCACCACTCACAGTCTCTTGCTGCCTGGGTCCAGAGGCAGATCCACCCTCGAGGCATTTTCCCATCCTCTCTCGATGCTCTCACTGCCATCAGGCATTTGTGACACTTGTTCTTCTCCTTGTTGCAGCTCGTAGAGACCTCATTAAAAGGAGAGATAGTCTTTGACCCCAGGAGTGCTTACTACCTGTGGTTTGTGATGGATTTCTGCGACGGGGGGGACATGAACCAGTACCTGCTGTCGCGGAAGCCCAGCCGCAAGACCAACACCAGCTTCATGCTGCAGCTCAGCAGTGCCCTGGCCTTCCTGCACAAGAACCAGATCATCCACAGGGACCTCAAGCCCGACAACATCCTCATCTCCCAGAGCAGGATGGACGCCAGTGACTTGGAGCCCACCCTGAAAGTGGCTGATTTTGGGCTGAGCAAAGTGTGCTCGGCCTCGGGCCAGAACCCCGAGGAGCCAGTCAATGTCAACAAGTGCTTCCTCTCCACTGCCTGTGGCACTGACTTCTACATGGCCCCGGAGGTCTGGGAAGGACACTACACTGCCAAAGCAGACATCTTTGCCTTGGGGATCATCATCTGGGCCATGCTGGAGAGGATCACCTTCATTGACACGGAAACCAAGAAGGAGCTGCTGGGCAGTTACGTCAAGCAGGGCACAGCCATCGTGCCCGTGGGCGAGGCGCTGCTGGAGAACCCCAAGATGGAGCTGCTGATCCCTGTCAAGAAGAAGTCCATGAACGCTCGGATGAAGCAGCTGCTCAAGGAGATGCTGGCAGCCAACCCCCAGGACCGCCCTGACGCCTTCGAGCTGGAGCTGCGCTTGGTCAACATAGCTTTTAAAGACAGCAGCTGGGACACGTGACCCTGCCAGCCTGCTCCCTCTTGGCAGAGCTGCTCCTCCCCTGACCCACTCGATGGCAGGAAAAAAAAAACCAACAAAAAAACAAAGGAGAACTCAGACCTGCAGGTTGTGGTTTCTCTCCACTTTGGAGCTTGATGAGCGCTGGGGATGCGAGTTGGCCGCGGCTGTGTGTGTGTGTGTGTGGTAGCAGTGCAGGGGGAAGGGGTGAGGATGGCCACTTGTGCATGCTGGCAGTGGGAGGACTTGATTGATGATGAGCTGAGACTTGATTTCCAGCACTACGTCATGGAGTATTTCCTACATTCCAGTTTCCTATGTCAGTATTAGGAACTCCAATGGGGTGGGAGTTAGGGGGAAGGAAACCCCCCGAGGTTTGCATGCTGGCAGTGCAAATCTCCAGGCTTTGTAATTAAATATGTGTACATATTTGTGTAGAGGAGTGACTGGGAGTGTGTTAAATTATTTGCTATGGGTCTGAATGATTGGGGGTCTGCTAGAACACAAGGTGAAGAAGCCAAGGTGAGAAGAATTCCTTCTTCTCCAGGCTGGAATGATAAGGTCTTTATTTATTTTTTATTATCTAATGTCAAATGCAAAGTCTGAGACTTGACTTTGTAGGGAAAACAAACAAACAAACAAATGCACTGCAAGAGGCTTGGCAGTTTGGGGAGTGCTGATGTGGCCAAGCTTAGCACTTAGAGCTTCATCAGCTTGTCACCAGGGAGTCCAATGACAAAGGAGTGCAATCAAGTGCTGGTAGGTTGTTAGCAGTTTGGGTTCTTGCAGTAATCAGCTGCTTCACCAATCAGTTGAGCTCCAGGTTTGCAGTGTGCTCTTTGCTCTGTGTCTCTAACCCAGCAGCACCTCGAGGGTCTCTGGCAGCAGAGTGCTGTGGTGATGAGGGTGAGGGAGGTCCAGCACTGTGAGGTGTTGATTTTAAGGCTCTTCAGTCTGCAGTGGCAGCAGAGTTCTGTTAGCTGACTTTGTGACTAGGAAGGACTACTGATGGCCTCTAAGCCAGTGGTGCTGAGGAGATAAAGGGGTGAGTGTTTGCCTGGCAGCACACCTGTGCTCAGACAGGGGAGGAAGCTCAGTAACTTCTCATTGGTTGCCTCCCACTTGTGTGCCAGCCTGGGCCCCTTTTCTGCTGGTTTCCTCCTTTTGAAGGGGTTGAGACTGATTTAAAAGCCTGGCTGGCAGGCTAGAAAGCTTTGGAGTGCTCGAAAGGCTGCTCAGCCCCAGCTCTTGCCCCTCAGCAGCAGACTGATGTGCTCAGAGAGGCTTCACTGAGGCCACCTGATGCTGTTCAGCAGCTTTGTAGCAGCACCCTTGGTGCTTTGGGTGCAGCCTGTGCCCTTTCTCCTCAGTTTGACCTCTGGGAAGGGACAGCCTTAGAAATCTGCCTTTAGAGCTGCATCAGAGACCTCTGTGCTTCATAAAAGCAGTTGAATGTTTTGGGTTTATTCAAATCTTACCTAGAAACTGCCCTGAGTCTTTCCTTCTGGAATTTGCTTCCTGGCTCCTGTTTCCTCATAGTCTGGTGAGAGCAGCTCTGATCAGTTGTGTTTATTTTGCCTGGGTGTGAATAAGCACCACAAACAACATAAATGATTTTGTTCTGAACCCAAAGGATTCTGACTCAGCCCAGCCTGAGAGGCTTTACAGGTTGCAGGTGGTTCTTACTGGGTGTTCTGTGGAGCTGGTGGCTGTCACCCAGAGGGGTTTAGTGCTTAATTCTGGTTACTTTGCTTCAGTTTCTCATTTGAAGGGAAGTTGTGTGCTGCTCAGACAGGCACTGAGGCATTCCCAGGCAGCACTCTGCTCCCTCAGTGGTTGTTGCTCAGATGATGCTGCAGGAGTAGCTCTCAGGAGCTGGAGTTCCCCAGCAGAGCAGAGTGGGAATTGATGGGAAGGAGCTGACCACATCTACAGCCTGCAGGGAGCTCAAGCTGGGGAAGAAGCTGTGGGGCCTGGAATGCTGAAGAGCTCAGTTCATTATCTCCTGGGGGTGGAGATCTGCCGGTTCTCCTTTTTTAACTGGGTCCAGTATAATTGAAGCCTCAGCCTGAGGCTGAGAGGAGGACACCAAGGCTCTGGCTGGCTGTGCCCAGGCTGCTTTACCTTTCCAGGGTCATTCCATGAGTACAGCTTTAGAAGCTCTCTCATTTTCCCATCCCAAACCTGAAAGCACTTCACACACACACACCACAGACTCCTCCTCCTCTCCTGCTCTCCCCAAAATCAGAGTCGGCTACAGCTACACTACCTTAAAGCAGAAATCCACTCCAGAGTGCTGCCTACCACTGACCCCCGAAGGCACTTTGGCTCCTCTCTGAGGTGTGGCAGAGGATGAGCACTGAGCTTGCTGCCAGCCTGCAGTGCTGCTGCGTGGCACAGGAAAAGTCTTTTGGGGGTTTTCTTTGTTAGTTTATTTGTGTTTGTTTGGTTTTTGTTGTCTCCCAAATGTGTTTTCTTTGCACTGACTGCCACTTTATAGGGTGTGGGGGGGAGGTACCCCCAAAAATCCCTCTGATGGTGCTTAGCCTTGCTGTTGGGTGACACTGAGTGAGTGTTTCCTCTCCTTTCTCCGGGTCTCTTCTCTTTGCTTTGTGTTGTCTGAGGTCTTTGGGTTTTAAAAACCTTTGATAAATGAAATTGTTTGTAGCAGCTGCAGTTACTCACCAGCCTGACACCAAGTCAAGATACTTTTCAGCACTCAGAAAAGATTTTTGTTGTTGTTGTTGTTGTTTTGTTTTTCTTTTTTTTTTTTTTTTAATCTTTAAAAACTGTAAATTATATTTTCTGGAGAATTTATAATGAGGAAATTTATTGTGTAATTTATTAAGTTCATGACTGGTTTTGGAAATTAAAAAAAAAAAAATAAAAAAAATCTGAATTTCCATGAAGTTTTGGAGCTTTCTTTTCAGCTGCTGAGGGGACCTGGAGCAGCTCTGTGAGGAGCAGAGGCTGAGAGCCTGCAGAAGAGCAGCCCCAGAGGGGAGCTGAGCAATGCTCAGCAAGAGCTAAAAGGTGGTGGCCAAGAGGCTGGGGCCAGACACTGCTCAATGGTGCCCAGTGCCAGGACAAGGGGGCCAAAAGCAGGCACCCAGGAGGTCCCTACTGACCAGGAAGAGAAACTTTTCTGGTGTGAGGGTGCTGGAGGCCTGGAGCAGCCTGCCCAGAGAGGTTGTGCAGTCTCCTCCTCTGGAGAGCTTCCAACCCCACCTGACTCCAGGCTCCTTTCAGGGAGTTGTAGAGGCCAATGAGGACTCTCAGCCTCCTCTTCTCCAGACTAAACTAATCCAAACTTCTACTTTATTTCCCTTGTTCTGCAGGGTGCTGAAGCCTCCAGCTCCAGCTTGCCCACCCTGCTCCCTGGTGCTGTGGAACTGCTCAGGTTGGGGCTTTGCCTTGGTGCTGCTTTAACCTCCTCACCAAAGTGCAGTGTCACAGCAGATGTTGCTTTGTGGTTGAGATAAGTCCTGTCAGGCAGCCAGCAGCCACCTGCCTGCCCCTTGGCAGGGTTCCCCTGGCTTCCCACAAACACTTTTCTATTTTTTTTTTTTCTCCCCTGGCCAAGCAGAGGCACTGAGGTGGCCTTTGGACTGCAGGCAGCACCCACAGCCAGCCCTGTGCCTTGATTTCCCCTTTGCTCCACCAGCATCCCATGAGCCCTGCTGGGGGCTGTTGGACCTGAGGTGGTTTTGCCTTTCCTGGTAGGTTGTGTGGTCAGGATCACAGAATGCAGCAGGTTGGAAGAGACCTTCCAAGGTCATAGAATCATAGAATCATAGAATCATAGAATGGTCTAGGTTGGAAGAGACCTCAAAGATCATCCAGTTCCAACCCCCCGCCATAGGCAGGGACACCTCCCACTAGATCAGGACGCTCAAGACCTCATCCAGCCTGGCCTTGAACACATCCAGGGAGGGAGCAGACACAACCTCCCTGGGCAACCTGTTCCAGTGCCTCACCACCCTCACTGTGAAGAATTTCTTCCTAACATCCCGTTCAAATCTCCCCTCTGCCAGTTTGAACCCATTCCCCCTCGTCCTGTCATTACAAGACCTTGTGAACAGCCCCTCCCCAGCCCTCCTGTAGGCCCCCCTCAGATACTGGTAGGCTGCTATAAGGTCATCTTGTCTCAACTTCCCTGCAGTCAGCAGGGACATCCCCAACTAGAGCAGGCTGCCCAGGGCCACATCTGATCCCAAATGCCTCTGCCATCTATCCTGGGCAACCTGTTCTGGTGTTCCTGCACCCTCCTAGTGAAGAACTTCCTCCTAGAAGAGTCAACAAGGCCAGACACTGCCCACCAGGGCTCTGAAGCCTCTGTGGGAGCTTTGGAGTCTTCTCCCAGGCCCAGCTGCTGTCCAGTTCCTACTTGCAGCAGCCTGCCTTGGTGAGGTGCTGGGTTCAGATCTGCTCCTGCCTGGCTGAGCTCTTGGTATTTTTAAACTTGAGCAGCAAAGCTCCCAGTCCTGCCCTCTCCCAGAGGGAAGCTCCTGCAGCCTGAGCCCTCTCTGGCTCACAGCTCCCCCGGGCTGCTCTCCAGGCCATGGCATTTGCATGGACCTCAGACCAGAAGGGGCTGTTGTGGGTTGTGTAAGCAAAGCAGCAAGCAGGAACAGGTGCCTGTGGCCCCAGGTGCTGCAGCCCTGTCTGCACCTGGCCCTGCTGCAGCTGGAGGGGTCATTGGGTTTATTTTTAAAGGAGAAATGCAGCTGGAGAGGATTCAAGGGGATGTGACTGGCTTCAGCCTCTGGCTTCCCCCTTCTGCTTGTCCAGATCCATGAGCTGTGCTGGGAGCTCTGTGCTGCTCCTCAGGCCTGCTGGGTGGGCTGTGGGATGGGGATGGACTCAGGGCAGAGAGGGCTGTGCCCCTCCTCCCATGTGCCAGGAGGGAGGGCAGCTTGCAGGGAGCTGGGCTGTGGAACTGAGAGCAGGACATGCTCTGATAGGGAGATCTCTGCCCTGGGACTTGTGACTCTTGAGGACTCTCTCAGAATATCTCTCCCACCCCAAGGGATGCAACTTTCCATACCTGGCCTCAGCTGTGGTTTGGTTTTGCCCAGGATTTGTTTTGTTTTCCTGATGAGATGGGAGGGAGCAGAGCCCCAGTGGAGGGCAGAGAGCACCTTGGGACAGCTCTGAGCAGCCTCAACCAAAGCCAAGGGACTTGGAGCATCCTCCTGGCTAAGGAGAGCTTCCTGCTGCCTTCACAGGAGCCTTGCTGGCTGGGAGAGCCCTTGGGAGAGGTCAGTGACAAACTCTCCTCACCCGCCAAGGGGCAGCAGGAACTGCTGTGATGCCAGGATGGCTTCTCAAGCCATCTCCTTTCTGTATCTCAAAGGCAATCTGGCAGTGAGAGCCTGGCAGGTGCTCCGGGGAGGAGCCAGAAAGAGGACAGTTGCTCTGGGGCTGGCGTTGGGCAGGAGCATCCCCTGGGATCAGCCTGCATCTGCCAGGGAAGGTTGGATCCTGGCTGGATCTGAGGTTGCCTCTTCCTCACTTGTGGCTTTCCTGGCATCGCTGCTTGGATTCCAGCTCGGAGCATGGAAACTGTCCCTAACCAGCACTGACTCATGTTGCCTGCTGCCTGCCCCTCTCCTGCGTGGGACCCTGGGGGCACATCCCAAGGCTGTCCTCAGCTTCTCCATCACTCACCCTCAGCCTTCCTCTGGAGCTGTCTGGATCTGCTCTGGTGTGGCCACGTCCTGCACACAGAGCCCAGAGCTGGGAGCAGGTCTCCAGGTTTGCTGGAATTCAAGAAGTGCTTTGTCCCTTCCTTGCTTTCCCTGGGATGGTTCCCAGTGCCAGCAAGGCTCAGACAAGCTCTGGCTGCTCTCATCCTGCTAAGACTCCAGTGTAGGTTCCGTTTTCGTCAGCCCAGGAGCCCTGGCCCCAGCCCCTTCCCGGCACCGCTGCCGCCAGGGAGGGAGATGTTGGATGCCAACCCAGCCCCGGTTCCTGGCACAGGTTTCCCAGCAGCATCACCACAGGAAGGAACTGGGGGGGGGGGCCATGGGGCTGGGTCCCCTCTCATCTCCTGGCCTGTGGGGCCATGGCTTTGTCCCCTCTGGAGTGCCCAGGCCCCTGCAAGCAGCCTGGGCTGTGCTGTACCCCATGCTGGTTGGTGCAGGAGCTGGCAGGTCCCTAGCGAGCCCTGGAGGCTTTCTCTGACGCTGCTGCAAGGTGCTGGGAGCCCGGAGGNCATGCACAGCCCCCGGAGAATGAGGGGGGTGGGGGGGAGGGGGGCGCTCAGCCTTGGGGAAGTGGGGAGAGGGCAGGGTAAAAATAACCTCTGGGCCAGCTCCAGCCCTGTGTGGCTTCCTGCGATTTACAGCCCTTCCCGGGGGGAAGAACAGGCAGGAACCGGCCTGGCTCGGGGCTGCCTTTGACCCTTTCACCGCCAGCAGATGAGGTGCTAGAAGGGCCTCTCACCCCTCCTCCTCCTCCCTCCTGGCCGGGGCAGGATGCTGGGGAAGGGGATCGTGGTGGGCTCCTGCTCCTGAGCTGCACCGTGCATCTCAGGGTCGGTGTCAGAGAAGGTTTCCCTGTCCTATTCCTGATTCCCTGTGTGCTGGGGGGATAAAAGGACTCAGTCTTGCCTGAGAGGAGGCAGAGACCCATGCTGTGGATCCCAAAATCCCAGCCAGGCTGACATAAGGAGGTGGAGGGAGGAGGAGAGCTGGCAGAGGTGAGCTGGAGCTGCAGGAGAGGGAGAGTTAATGTGGCTGGGCAGGGCTGCAGGGTGGGGAGGCTGTGGCTGTGCCACCGGGGCCAAGCTGGCAGGGTGGGCTCCTGCTGACGGGGCTGGGCTGGCAGGGGTTAATGGGGTGGCTCTTCCTCTTCCTCGGCTTCTATATGAGGCTCTCGACAGCTCTGGGCTCAGTTTGCAGCAGGCAGTCAGAGGAGCAAGGGCCGAGTCAGACCGGAGCGTCCCTGCAACCCATTCCTGCATCCCAGCGTGGGCTCAGGTGAGTAAGAGCATCCTCCACCTGCCGAGCCCTGCAGCTGGGCACTGCTCCTGGCATCCTGGGCACACTGCTTCTGCCAGGGCGGTGCTGGTGAGTGCTGCCAATTCTGCCAGGCTGGTGCTGGTGAGCGCTGCCAGTTCTGCCAGGGTGCAGTTGGTGAGCAGCGAGGCCGTGGGCGGTGGTCGCCTCCCCGTGAGCCGCCAGGGGGCTCTGTCCAGCGCTGGGAGGCCCTGGGGACCTCCTCCCTTGGGAGCGCAGGACCAGCCCCGCTGCCTGCCTCAGTTTCCCCACCCGCAGAGCCCTGGTGTGGGAGTGGTGCCGCAGCCTGCGGGCTGTGTGCGGAGGTGCCTGTGCAGAGGGTTCTTGAGCTGTTTACCTTTAGTGAGCTCTGCTCTGCCCATGCCCCTGCTCTCACCCGGGCAGGCTGTGGGGCTGGGTCAGCTTCTGGCAATGGCTCGTCAGGGCTGTTCAGGCCTCTCCTGCTCAGTGAAACCATCCGCTCTGGGCATCTCCAGCCCCCAGCTCAGGCTCCGTCCCCCTTCCCCTATCACCCACCTCCACTACTGGAGCCCCCCGGCAGTGCTCGGGTACAGCTGAGCAGGAGCCGTCGCAGCCCAGGGCTGCTCGGTGCCTCCCGCAGGAGCGATGCCTGCCCAGGAGCTCAGCCTGGCTGGGGAAGGGGCAACCCAGAGAGGCCAGACGGGCCCCGGGCCCATCCCCGCGGCAGGGGCAGTTGGCAGCTCTCTGCGCACAGGCTTTGTGCTGGGGAGGATGCGGCTGCAGGCTCCGCTATTTTTTCCTGTTGGAATCCACTCCTGGGATGTGAGCGGGGCCGGCGGATGCTCGGCGCTTCTCTCTTCCTGCCCGCGGACTGTGTCTGCCAGCACTGGCAGAGCTCACTGCCTGCTGCCTCCTCTGCCACGCTGAGGGCACCCCCAGCTCTGCTTCACTGCCACATCCTGCCTCTGCCACTGCTGCAACCTCACTGCCACCGCCACTGCCAACCCCACTGTCGATCCTGCTCTTAACTCAGGTCTCCGCTCTTCTCCTAGGACCGAATTCAGAAGCTTCTGGATCCACCGTAGCTGCAGCACCGGACCCGTTCCCCGTCCCCAGCAGCCACTTGCACGGGAGCAAAGCGACCCGGGGGTGCCACTCCGGAGCCGGGAGCCGATGGTGCCCCTGGGCAGTCCCTCTCTTGCCGTCTGTGCCCCCAGCAACCTGCGCCTCGTGGCCCCGGGACGCAGCTCCCCCCTGGCCTGGCTGAACAGGGGTCCTGAGTGCCCGCGGGAGCCGGGGGGCAGCGGGGGCAGGACCCCCAGCGCCGTGGAGCGGCTGGAGGCGGACAAGGCCAAATACGTCAAATCCCAGCAGGTCATCAACAGCCGGCAGGAGCCGGCGCTGCGCGGCTGCTCGCCTCGCTTCTCGCCTCGCTTCTCCCCCCGCGGCCGGCGCCTCCTGGCCCGCCAGCAGTGTACCGAGCTGTGTGCGGGCTCCGAGCCGGGCCGGGAGGGCCCCAGGAAGCTGCCGTGCCCCCAGTCCCCGGTGTCACGCCGGGCCGGCGGCAGGCGCCTGCTGAGACCCGACTCCCTCATCATCTACCGGCAGAAACGGGACTGCTCGGCCGGCGACAAGGAGAACACCAAGGGCTCCGGGCTGATGCGACGCCTCTTCCAGGGACCCCTCAGGGACAAGCCCCCCAGCTCCCCCCCGGCCGGGAGACTGAACGAGGGGGCTCCGGCCCCCCAGAGCCCCGAGACCCCCATGCTGTGGGTGCCCGCCAAGGAGGAGGCGAGGACGCAAGGAGCCAGCAGCAGCAGCGGGGGCAGCGGTGGCATCTTCGCCCTTCCTGGCAGCCCCCCGGCGCAGCCCCCCGGCAAGCCGGCGCTGGAGCTGCGCGTCTCGCTGCCGCTGTCGGAGCAGGAGAGGTTCTTCAACTACTGCGGGCTGGAGCGGGCGCTGGTGGAGCTGCTGGGCCGGGAGCGGTTCGGGCCGGCGGGCTGGGACAGTGCCTCGGCTCGGCTCCTCGGCTCCGGCGAGTCTGAGCCCGGCCGGGCCTCGGGGGGCAGCGAGGGCGACGCGGAGCCAAGCGACGAGGAGCCGGAGGCTCGGCTGGGCTCCAGCGTCTCGGTGGTGGAGCGCAACGCCCGAGTCATCAAGTGGCTCTACGGCTGCCAGAGAGCCTGGGCGGCTGCCAAGGAGTCCACCGTCTAGCAGGGGCAGCCTGCCTGGGGATGGGGACAGCCTGCCGGGAACGGGGACAGCCTGCCGGGGACAGGGGCAGCCTGCCTGGGGATGGGGACAGCCTGCCGGGAACGGGGACAGCCTGCCTGGGGATGGGGACAGCCTGCCGGGAACGGGGACAGCCTGCCGGGGACNCGGGAACGGGAACAGCCTGCCTGGGGACGGGGACAGCCTGCCGGGGACAGAGGCTCCCGCTGGCTGGATGTGGCCGAGAGGCTGCTGCCGTCCACGGCCCTGGAGCCAAAGGCTGCTGTTGTCTGGGAGGTCCAGCCCCGGAGCTCAGTGTGGTGGTGGCACCTGCGGGGCCACTTAGGGAAGGAGCATTCCTGACTGAGTCTGTCCTTGGCCCCAGGACCGGTGAGCTGCTCTCCCTCTGCTGTCACCTACCTTCTCCAGCCTCCCCGGGTGGTGGGATGGGCCTGCAGCCCCCATCGGCTGCTCACTTCCCAGACCAGCTGCAGGCTGTGGGGGGTGGGCAGCGCCTGTGCACCCAGTGCCCCCCCCCGCCCCCCCAGCCCCTTCTGACACTCAATAAACCTCCTTTGGGTTTTTTTTTTTTGTAGCCTGCCTGTGTGTGGCTTGTGTAGGCAGAGCCCAGGCTGGGGTTGGAAGGGCTATTTGGGGCTGGGGGTGGCAGCTCCAGGGGCGACTTGGGAGGTGGTGAGAGCAAAGAAAGCACCAGGCAGGGGTCAGTAAAAGGGCACCTCAGGGTCTTTAGTGCGGAGACATCGCTGGAAGCCAGCACAGAGCCCTCAGGCAGCGGCAGGGAGGTGCCCACCGGCGGGGGGGGGGGAGGGCCTGCGCTGCTGGAGCATCCTCCCAGCTCAGCCTCCTCTAGGTGCCCTTGGGGGCACTTTTATTCCGGATCTCGGCCAGTTTACCAGCCAGGAAGCCCCAGTGGAAGGCGCCTTCCTCTGGCTCCCGCAGGTCGCTTTCATCCTCACCCGGTGGCTCCCCGGGGCTCTCACTTGGCTCCGGGGGGGTCGCCCCCTTGTCTGGCCCCGATGTCTGCTGCCACTTGGTAGCAAAGAGATCCCAAAAGCCAAGAGCCTTCTCGGAGGGGGGCGGCTCGGGCGGGGAGGCTGCCAGCGGGCTGGGGAGAGAGTGGGGACGGGAGCGTCGGTGTGGGGACCCTTCTCATCAGATCCCACAGTGACCAGGACTGGCATCTCCCAACCCCCTTCCATGGCAGCTCTCTTCCTGCTGCCCCCCAGCCCCACAGGGTATAGACAGGGGAGAGGACTGCAGGGACTCAGCAGCTCCCAGGGTCTGGATCGAGGCTTTCGCCCCCCCCACCCCCCTCCACCCCGTTCCAAGCTGCAGCTTACTGGTCGGCGCAGGGCTCCGGGCTGAGCAGTTGGTGCTCGTCCTCACGGGTGAAGAGGGATGAAAGAGTCCTCCAGCCACGGGCACCCACCCCCTGCACCTGCGAGGGAGGCAGCACTGTGCTCACTGGACACCTACAGGTCCCAGCGGCTCCCCCTCCCCCGGCCCCTGCTTCCCTCTAGCCCCCTCCTCACCTTCCTCGCCAGCTGGGACACTGGGCTGGGTCCCTCCTCCACCAACGCAGGGGGCTCGGCTGACTCCATCAGCTCGGGGGTGTCTCCCTGCAACAAAGCCCCCAGATGAGGGCAGGGGTGCAGGCAGGGAGAGGGCAGGGCTGTTGTTCACCCTGCTTTGGCAGGACACAGGCTTGGTGGTGACCCCTCCCCGACCTTACCTCCTCCCGCAGCGCCCCGTCCGCCTGCGCTCCCCCCAGGGTCTGCAGCACTTTGGCCTTGTAGACCCTCCAGAAGCCCTGGGTCATGGTGAGGGGCTCGGCGGGGTCAGGAGCCAGCGGTGGTATGGGGAATGGGAGGGGTGCAGGGCTGCCGCCCCCCCCGGCACGGCCCTGGAGATCCAGTGGCTTCATTAAAGTTTCAGGGGCCACTTCCATGCACAAAGGGGAACCTGAGCCCGGCCTGAGCCGGGGGCAGCACAGGGACGGCTGCTCTGGTCAACCCCAAACCCCTCTCTTCACCCCTCCGCCCCAGCCCCTCAATGCTTCTCGGCTATAGGGACCCTCCTCCAAGGCTGGGGCGACCCCAAGCCCACAGCGCAGAGCAAGGCTGGGGCTCAGGCTCCCCCCGCCGTGGGTCCCCATTCATAATTGATCACTCGGGGTGAAGGAAACACGATCAGTGCCGGGCCAGGCTGCGCGGAGCCCTCCCCTGCTCGTCCCCGCAGTGCCCGGGGCAGCACGGGCGGCAGTCGACCCTTGACCCAAGGCCAGGCTCGGCGTCCCGCTGAGGAGACAGCCTGGGAACGACTCCCGCAGGGGGCTCTTGGGGTCGCGGCTGTCCCCTGCCCTGGGGACATTCGAGCAGGGGCCGCAGGGCACAGCCGAGCGCTGACCTCGGAGGCGGGGCCTGTTCCCAGAGGGGCGGGGCCTGTTCCCAGAGGGGCGGAGTCTGTTCTCAGAGGGGCGGGGCCTGTTCCCAGAGGGGCGGGGCCCTGCTCCCAGAGGGGCGGGGCCTGTTCCCAGAGGGGCGGGGCCTGTTCTCAGAGGGGCG
>VWZI01013890.1:4559-46329 GCA_013396835.1 Psilopogon haemacephalus | reverse complement strand
TGGGAGGTGGTGGGGCCGTGGGGCTGGGGCCGTGTCACTGGTGTGTGGGTGCAGGTGGGCTGGACCCACAGCAACCTGGTGAGGAAGCTGCGGGAGCAGGCGAGCGCAGTGACGCTGGTGCTGAAGAGGATCCCCCTGCCCCTGCCCAGCTCTCCCCCCTCTCCCAGGCAGCAGGTGAGTCACCCCCGACCCCCACTGGGCTGTGCTGGGGAGCAGGAGGAGTGCTTGGAGGCATCTCCCGTGCCGGGGGTGGTCCCTCAGGCTCCGGAGGACCATGCTGGATGCTCCCTCCACAGCCCCCGGGTGCGCTGCTGGACCCTGCGGATGGCTCTGGCAGCAGGAGCAGTGAGTGCCCAGGCAGTCCTGTGTCCCTGACCTCCAGGTGAGCCCCAGCCCCTGGCACCCCCCGGCCTGCCCAGCCTGGAAGCTCTTTGGCTGCACCCAAGGCCTTTTCCCAGCCCTTTTTTATTGGGGGGAAGGTGGCAGCAGCTGCCTGGGAGCCACCCGGGAAGCTGGCAGCATCCTTAGGCAGCCAAGAGCTCAGTGCCTGTGTTTGTAACTCATTCACTTGGTAACGTTCAGTGGGGCTGGAGCTATTTTTGGCTGTGACCCTTCTCCTCTCCCAGAATGGAAAGGAGCTGGGCAGGAGCTGGGCAGCAGCTGGCAGGCTGGGCCCAGACCCTGCTGGGGAGTGTGGAGCCAGCCCCAAGCCTCTGCCACCACCACCGAGTGCCTGCAGCCCTGCTCCTCCTCAGGCAGGCAGATCTGTGGGTGCTGGAGCCCCGGAACGGGACCCCCGTGGTGGTCCAGGAGGCTTCTGGCTCAAGGGATCCTTTCCCTTCTCTGCAGTGCTGCTGCCGACTTGGAATCGGGGCCAGACTCTGCGCCAGACCTCGGCAGCGACGAAGAGGACAGAGAGGAGGAGAGGAGCCTGGGGCTGCCCGGGACGGAGCTGCTGAGGCTGCCTGGCTGTGGTAGGAGGGGAGCAGGGGGTGGGAGGCCATGGGCTGCTCTCTGCCCCCAGGAGGAGAGGCTGCAGCCTCGCTGGTTGTTTGCAGGTGTGCAGGAGGAGGCAGTGTGGGAGGGAGGCTCCCCACAGGGCACCTCTGCTGTCCCTGGACCTTCCACCACAGAGCTCAGCCCCACAGGAGCCCCCACGGCAGGGGCTGGGGGTGCAGAGCACAGCCCCGGGGAGGTGAGAGCTGGTGGGGCAGGAGTGCTGAGCCTGGCACTGGGCATCGGTGGGGCACATGCAGGAATCCCTCTGCCACCTGAGCTGGGAGGTGTCCCTGGGGTGGGTCCCCCTCTGAGCTCATTGGGTGTGCAGTTTTGGGGGGTCCCCAGGGGGCTCTGGGTGGTGCTGGAGGGTTCAAGCCAATGCTGCCCTGCCCTCACCTTCCTGCACTGCCTCTGTCTGCTCATCTCTCTCTCTCCCCACCCAGGGCAGCCCCCGCACAGGACACAGAGCTAAAGGTGAGCAGGACCCTGCCAGGCTTGGGGGGTGCTGGGCTGAGTGCTCTCCTGGGCCCTCTGCCCTGCTCCCCCCTCCCTGTTTCTGACTGTGCCCATGCCCATGGCCTTGGCTGTGCCCTGGCTGGCAGGAGTGGCCACCAGGCTGAGCCGCCGCAGGGTCTCGTGCCGGGACCTGGGCCGGGTGGACTGTGATGGGTGGCTCCTGAAGAAGAAGGACCATGGGGGCTTCATGGCCCAGAAGTGGAAGCGGTGCTGGTTCGTGCTGAAGGGCCACACACTCTACTGGTACCACCACCCCAACGTGAGTGGGGCTGCTGGGTGCCCTCTGCCCTGCCCCGGGGCAGCGCAGGCAGGCGGCGAGCACAGCTCCTTCCCCCTGGCAGGATGAGAAGGCTGCAGGGCTCCTCAACGTGGCCACCTACGACCTGGAGAGCTCCAGGGAGCAGAAGAAGAAATAGTGAGTGGGGTCTGCCTCACCGGGGACCTTCTGAGTGGTGGTGGAGGGGAGGATGCTGTCCCAAGGGCACGTGCCAGTGAGCCCTGCTGGCTGCCACCTGCATGTTCCTGAGGTGATGGTGGAGCCTCCATGGGGCTGGGGAGGGTCTCCATAAGCTGGTGGGGGTCTCCATGGGGCTGGGGAGAGTCTCCATAAGCTGGTGGGGATCTCCATGGGGCTGGTGGGGGCCTGCCAGGGCTGGCAGGACCTGCAGTGTGGGTTGCCATGCTCTGAGGAAGATCTGCACTGTGCTGCTGGTGTCAGCTGGGCCATGGCTGAGGACTGCAGCACCTCCAGCACCAAGGGATAGCCCAGACCCCTGGGCTAGGCTGGGCTGGGGGTGCTGAGGTGCAGGGGAAGCTGGGTGGGGGCTTGGGGCTGGTTCTGGGTAGCCCCAGCAGTGCCTGTGCCCCTGCAGTGTGTTCCAGCTGTGCCACCAGAGGTACAAACCTTTCATCTTTGCTGCAGAGACGTTGGCTGACCTGAGCATGTGAGTNCTCTGCCCCTCTGCCTTCTCCCCCCAGGTGGGTCAGTCACCTAATAACAGCCAAAACCAAGTATGCAGTGGCCCAGCAGCCTGTCCCAGACAAGGAGGAAGGTAAGCAGAGCTCCCTGAGGTAGGAGCTGGGGAGTTGTGGGTGCCAGGGGGGTCTCAGCCATGGCTGCTGTGACAGCTCCTGCCTGAGACTGCTGAGAGCTTTGCCTGGGGTGAAACTCAGCCCTGGGAAGGGCTTGGGGAGCAGCCTGGGGCTGCCCACTCCTGCTGTCACTGTCCCCCTCCATGGCCTCCAGACTGCTACAGCGAGACAGAAGCTGAGGACCCTGATGAAGACTCCCCCAGGCCAGGAGGTGACTTGGTGAGTGGCCCTAGGGGACAGCCCAAGGAGGGGACAGAGGATCCTCCTCTCACCTCTCATCCTGTCTCTCTCTCAGCCAAAGAGGAGGTTGCCAAACACCCTGGAGAAATCTCAGCTGCTCTCTGGTGAGCCCAGCAGCACTGCCAGCAGCCCCCAGGGCAGCCCCCGGCCCTGCTCACCCATGGGTAGGTGCTGGGGGGTGACCTCTGTCACCCTGTCCCCTTCTGTGCACCCTTCAGTCGAGGTCAGGGCCACCCTTCTGTGTGTGTGTGTGGGCTGGGGAGGGAAGTGCAGCTCAGACCTCTCTGTCAACCATGCAGCATCTGGGGATGCTGAGAGGGCTGCAGCAGCTCTGCCCTGAGCACAGGCTGAGAGAGTTGGGGCTCTGCAGCCTGGAGAAGGCTTCCAGGAGACCTTGGAGTGGCCTTCCAGGATCTGAAGGGGGCTCCAGGAGGGCTGGGGAGGGACTATTGACAAGGGCTGGTAATGACAGGAGGAGGAGGAGGAGGAATGGGTTTGAACTGGCAGAGGGGAGATTGAAAGTGGATGTGAGGAGGAAGCTGTTTGCAGTGAGGGTGGTGAGACACTGGCACAGGTTGCCCAGGGAGGTTGTGGAGCACAGAAGCACAGAGTGTGATTGAAGATCCCATTGTGTGCTTCTGTGCTCCACAACCTCCCTGGAGGTGTTCAGGACCAGGCTGTATGAGTCCTTGAGCGACCTGTTCCAGTGGGAGGTGTCCCTGCCTGTGGCACAGGGGGGTCAGACCTGGCTGAGCTTTGAGCTCCCTTCCAGCCCAAGCCCTTCTCTGATCCTGTGCCTTCAGGGCAGGCTCACAGGCGGGTGTGGGGAGTGCCTCGTGGGGCTTTGGGGCTGCTCCTTGCTCCAGCCTCCCCTTTTGTCCCCCCAGAGCCTGCCGGGGAGGATCTGGAGTGCCTGATGAGGTGCCTGAAGCAGGGGGGGGTGTCCCTGATGGGGCAGCAGCGGTTCCTGACGCGGGAGCAGTGCCGCAAGTCCTTCGTGCGGCGCAACAAGAACCCCCAGATCAACGAGAGGGTGCACACTGTGCGTGCCCTGCAGAGCACGCTCAAGGTGGGAGCCCCCCCAGGCACCCCAAAAACGCAGCCCACGGCTGAAGGATGTGGAGTTGTTAGGGCGGGTCCGGGGGAGGCGACAACAGGCACAGAGCTGAGGTTGTTCAGCCTGGAGAAGGCTCCAGGGAGGCCTCAGAGCAGCCTCCCAGTGCCTCGAGGGGGCTACAGAAGAGCTGGGAAAGGACTTTGGAGAAGGGCTGGGAGTGACAGGAGAAGGGGTGATGGCTTCAGACTGGAAGGTGCTGGGTTTAGGTGAGGCATGAGGAAGAAATTATTCCCTGTGAGGGTGGGGAGGCAGTGGGACAGGAGGCTCCAAGCCTGGAAGCATTCAAGGGCAGGTCAGATGGGGTCTAGGAGGAGCTGTCCCTGCCCGTGGCAGGGGGTTGGAACTGGGTGACCTAAAGATCCCTTCCACCTCAAACCCTTCTGTGCTACCCCTTGGCAGGCCAAGCTGGTGGAGCTGCAGGCTCTGGAGCAGCTGCTCAGCGATGCTGCACTCACTTCAGAGAAGTTCACACGCTGGAAAGAAGAGCACCAGGAGCTGTACCAGGAGCTGCAGGAGTGGTGGGCACCACGGCAGGGCCAGGACAGCAATGGGGGGCTCGAGGCTGAGCATGGACCCCAGAAAGAGGCAGCTGAGCCCTGACACTGCTGTGGCACAGATCACTGCTGCTGGGAGCTGTGGGAGCTGAGTGGGTGCTCTGCCTGTGCTGGGGGAGCCCAGGGGTGCTTGATGATGTTTTTGAAGGCTTCAGCCCCCACTGTGGACTTGCTGCAGGAGAAGAGGCTTCTGCTCTAACCCCAGGGAGGGCACAAGTGACAATCTTGCTGTGCCAAGGACGTTTTGCCTCAGCTGCATGGGGGCAAGAGTGGCTTTTTCCTGGAGGAACTTGTGCCTGCCCTGGTGCTGCCACCGGCCCGGGGCTCTGCTCGGTAAATAAACTGCCCAGGAAGGCTGCTTGTGCTGGGGCTGCTCTCGGCACCGCCACGGTCCTGCAGTGCCAGCTCAGGGCTGATGGCATCCCAGGGCACTCCATGAGCTCCTCATGGCACGGGGGGCCCAGGGCTGTGCTCCAACGGCACTGCCAGGCCAGGAGGAGTGGGGAAGGTGTCCCAAGGAGGGCTGGAGCAGTCTGGGGCCTTTGTGCAGCTCACCAGGGGCAAGGGAAGAGCAGGGGGCAGGGGAGATGTGGTCAGCATGGGAAGGGTGGAGAGGTCCTGGCCCCGAGCCGTGCCCATGTCGCATAAGGAAAGGCTCAGGGCTCTGGCTGCTTGGAGACCTGCGCTGGCTAGGGCGGGAGGAAGCGAGGGGCCCGGCCCAAGCTGCCCCAACTTGCCCGTAGGCCCGGGTCAGGCCCAGGTTCGCACCGTGCCCGCTGCCGCCACCGGAGCGCCGCACACGTGCAAGGTAAAGCGCCGCTGGCAGGCCCAGGCCACGCCCTACGGGTGGCGACTGCGGACACTCTTCCTCGCGAGAAGCCGTCGCTCTGGCCGCAAAGTTGCGGGGCGGGGCTCAGCGTTCCCACAAGCCAATGAGAGAGGGCCAAGGGCGCGGCCGCCGCTCCCATAGGCTGCTGGGCGCGGCCCCGCCCCTTTCCCTCTGCCGCTGTAACGGTCGCGGCGCGCGGGCAGTGCGGGTGCTGCGGCGGAGCCAGGTGAGGGAGGGCAGGGCCCGGTCCGGTCCGGTCCTGTTCGGGCCCGTTCGGCCCCCCGGGAGCTGTCTGCTGCTGCGCTTCAGGGCCGAGCTGTGGCCTGGGGCAGCGCTCCGCCTGCGCCTCCCCTCGGTGGAGCCTTCTTCTCCTCCCTCCCGGGCAGCTTGGCGGCTCCCTCTCCCGCTCAGGGACCGGCCCCGTGGCGTCAGGGCTGCGCCTTCTGGCCCCTTGGGCCCCCTACCCTCTCGGCACTCTGCCGCCTTGCCCTCTGCCTCCCCTCCATCCACGTCACAGGCTTCCCTAACCCCTTCCGACAGGCGAAGGGCAGCCCCCGGCTCTCTGCCTTCACTGCCCCCGGGTGCCCGCCCAGCTCTGCCCCTCTCCTTGTGCCCCACCGCTCCCCTGCCTCTTTCTCCTTCGATTTTCCTTATTTTGTGCGTGTCCTGCCCCGGTCTCTCTCTGCCGTGTGCTCGCTACTGAAGGGGGGTGGTCTGTAGGGCGCCCCCCGGGTGCTGAGCAAAGTGGTGCTGAGCGAGCTGGGAGTGTTTGGGTGGGTTTTGTTTTATTCCGAGGGCTCAGGTTTGAGTTTCCCTGTTTGAGCTGCCTGGCTGCAGTGCTGGAGGCAGCTTTAAGCTGGAAATCCCTGAGACGTGCTTCAATGAGATGTAATAAGCACCGCATTAGCTGGAAGTGTTTGATTTCTCGGCCCTGGATGAAATGCTTCAGGCTCGTTAGCTGTTGCCTTCCCGGTGACCATCCTGTGTTTTTTCCGGTCTGGGGCTGTGTGTTTTCTAAGAATCGATGCTTTCTGCCAGCTCTGTGATTCAATTAAGCAAAAAGCCCAAAGCATCTCCGAGAGCATCCTCAGTCGAGGACTGAGCGGAGAGAAGCTCTGAATCCCCCCAGGGGAGCCGGGGGGCTGCGAGTTCCACTGCCATTGTCGGAGAGGCAGGAAATGCCCTGCCTGGAGCGCCCTGGGCAGCAGATGAATGAAAGCAGAGCTGCCGATAGGTAACGATTGCCACTTGGGGAGCAGCAGGCGCTGGCTTCCGAAGGGCTGCAGCGTTGCGTGCGGTTGCTCGGTGACCTCTGCAGAGGGCAGGAATGGGCTGCTGGAGACGCTGGGAAAGGGAATTTTTTTTTTTTTTCAGTCTCTACAAGCAGCCCGCAGGTGCCATGGTGATGGAAGCAGCGTTAAGTAACTGCCGTGGCGCTGCCGAAGTGCTGCGTACCTGGGCAGAGTGCTGCAGACGCTTCTCATTCCTCAGGCAGTGAAGGAAACCTGCAGCAGCTGCAAAAGGAGGCTTTAAACATCACCTGTGTGCTGTTGGGAGAGATTCTTGAGAGGAGCTGCTGACTGAACAGGAGCTGCTCTGTTGCTCTGGACGAGCAGCTGCTGCCTGTGTACCCTGTGCTTGATAGTGGGAGCAGGGTTTAGTTTCTGATGGTTTTAAAACGTGGTTCTTTTAATTTTGTTGCCTCATAGCTCAGTGGGTGGCTAAAATGGCTGCTCTGGAGAAGCATCCAGACCTGAGGCTCCAGCACAACAGCCCTACAGGTAAGGAGAGTCTCTTCTGCAGAGCCCTGCTGCTGCCAGATCCTGTTTCAGCCTCTCTGAGAGGCCAAATGGCTTTGAGAAGAGCTCTTTACCAAGAGCTGTAGATTAAAACCCCAGTGTCTTATTGCTGCAAAAGAAAAGGGCAGGGAATCATTTGCTAACAAACCTCTCCAGTGCTAACTGACAAATCTGGAAGAGCTCTTAGCAGTTCATGCAAAAATGGATCTTTAACTGCTGCTGCTCTTTCTAACCTGAGGAGCAGAGCATCAGGTGGGTGCCACATCTCTGAACTTGCCAAGGGGGATGTTGACTTCCTGCTTTTGCCTTCTGCCTCCCCCAAGAGGATTGATTTATTTTCCAGTCTCCTGTGCTTGCTGCCATTGCCTTTTGCTGAAGGTTTCTTTAGCAGCAATCCAGGGAGCTGAGCAAGGATCACTCTGGACTGTGGTAGCAGGGCTAATGAGATGTGGTTGGGTTGGGGGTATGAAAAGGCTGCTTGTCCTGCTCCCTGAGACACAAACCTCCCTGCCTCTTTCTCTCCAGAGCCCAGCACCAGCTGGAGGAGTCATTTCTTGGAGAGTGACTGGAAGACTCCCACCTTGTCTGCCAAGTGCCAGAGCCGTGTCAGTGTGGCTGACAGCAGGGATGGGGGCATTGGCACCTCCTGCTCGGACAGCACAGAAGGTGATGGTCAGCATGAGATCAGTGGCAGCCAAAGGCTTTACAAGCATTGCCCAGCCTGAGGCCCTGCTGAATGTTTGTGACCTTCATAGAATTGTTTTGGTTGGAAATCACTTTCAAGGTCATTGAGTCCAACCATTCCCTAAGTCTGCCAAGGCTGGGGCTAACTCATGGCCCTGAGAACCACATCTCTGCTTCTTAAATGCCTCCAGAGATGGGGATTCAGCCACCTCCACAGGAGGCCTGTGCCAGTGTTTGAGAACCCTTTCAGTGGGGAAATGTCTTCCAGTAGCCATATGGAACCTCCCCTGGGGCAGTCTGTGGCTGATTGTTCTTGCCTTATCACCTGCTACCTGGGAAAAGAGACTGCTCCACACCTTGCTCCTCCCCAGCCCTGTTCCCCTTCACCAGCTTCATTGTCCTTCTCTGGACCTGCACCAGCACCTCAGTGTCTTTCTTGTAATGAGGGTTCCAAAACTGAACCCAGTACTTGAGTGGCCTCACAGTGCTGAGCAGAGGGAGACAATCCCTGCCCTGCTCCTGCTGCCCACACTGCTGCTGATCCCAGCCAGGGTGCTGGTGGCCTTCTTGACCATCTGGGCACAACCTGCCTGATCTTCAACTGCTGTTGTAGCCTTGCTGCTTGCTGAGGCTGAGTTGCAGCAGGGTCAGCTAGCTGCAGGCCCCCAGCTTGCAGTCAGCACTTCAGGCAGAGACCCTGAGTGTGTCACAACCCTGAGCGTGTTCAAGGAAGCGATTGCAGCATCTGCACGTGGCCTCTGCTCAGGACTTGGGGCTCCTGCTAGTGACACTGGGGTTTAAATTTAGGGACTGTCAGAGGAAATGGTACTGTCCCTGTCTGCCAAGGGAACGTGCTTGCCATGCTGGGTAGCACAGTGTTCTCTGCAACTCCAGGGCACAGCCAAGTAATGCCCACAGATATTTCTCCTCCCTCCTGATGCTGGGTTCAGGAAACACCAGGTGGGGATGAGCCTTTAGCCAAGACCACGAAGAAAACAAGGTGGTGTGCTAGGGAGAAACCTGGAATTGCTGTGATGCATGATGGCTGGGGACAAGGAGTGGGCACAGGCACTTTGCTGTTTGCCTTTCACAGCTCTTGCTGTTGCTGTATTGAAACCTGAGCCTGGCTAAGAATAACTCTGGGTTTCCACGTAGCCAGGTTTGGTTCCCGTCGGGCAGGACAGGCTCACACTGCCTCTGCCCAGCTCTGTCTCCTTTCCTGTGGCAATAAGGGAAGAGCCTCGAGGAAAAGCTCTTTTGCTGCAGTGTCCTGGGGGAGTTTGAAGGTCGTCTGCTTGGTGGTCTGGTGTTCAACTCCATTTGAAGCTCATCATGGGCTTAGAGAAGGCTGCAGTTAGCTTTGCTTTACGGCTCAGAGGTGCTGAGCTGTGGGACGGGCAGAACAGAGTCAAGATCTCAGTGTTCAGCTGAGTAAGTTTCAGCCTTTTGATTCCATTTAAGTGGCTTGATTTCTAAAGCTGTAGGAAGATAACCTCATTGCTTTTGAGTTCCTCTGGTATAATCTTAAGAGGTGGCAAATGTCTGCTGAACTGAACTTGGGTTCTCCCTGTGGTTTGGTGGGGTAGGAAAATGTCAGCAGGCTGCTGCAGCTGGAGGTGAGGGCAGCAGAGGTTTGCCTTAGTCTTGTGGCTGCTGCTCTTCAGTTCATATTCAGGGGGAAAAGCTTTGGGTTTAAATATGATTTTGGCTGCTGTTGTCTGAATGTTGTAATTCACAGCATCCCTCCTCTTCTTTCCCTAGGCTTCTGCAACTCCAGTGCCGGTTCCTCATTCCAGCCCATCAAAGCCCAGGTCACCATCCCAACAGCCCATGTTATGCCTTCCACACTGGGTGCCTCACCCTCCAAGCTGTGTCCTGCAGGAGACCAGAGCTGTTCTCAGGGCACTTCAAAACCTGCTATGCCAGGATCTGCTGCTGAACATGCAGGGCTCATGAGAAACGGAGAGTTTCACTCTGGGAAGCCTCCTCAGGTGCCCCCCAGGGACCTGCTGCGTCCCTACAGGACTACACAAGGGGAAAACGGCCTGGGGCAAGCCTGGAATCCTGTGTCTGAGCACATGAGAACAGAAGAGCCTTGGAAGTTTGACACCCCTGCCATTGAGCGCACCCTGAACCAGTCTCTCTTCCTGGACACTTTGTGCACTGATCCTCTCCACAGGCTCCAGAGCTTCACTCCAGGCTCAGGGGCAGCCGAGGCAGGGAAGGACCATTACAAGGTGCTGCCAGAGAGCAAACAAGCGGCAAATGGAGCCTGCCAGCCCCAGGATGCTGCCTGGCCGAGTGGCAGCAGGCTGATGCCAACAGGACTGCAGGCCAACAACTTCTTCTCCAAGCCTGTGAGCCCAACACCTGGAGGGGGCTGGGGGCAGGAGGGCTGCCTGCTGCATGCACACGAGAGGGGCTGTGAGCTGAGTGCCTGGAAGCAGCAGCTGGAGAAGGTGCGGCTGCAGGTGGAGCAAATGCAGGTAGGGAGCTGCTGGAGTGTGTGTGAGAGCTCCAAACCATTCCTTGTCTCCTCAGCTGTGAGTCATTGTCTTGGGTTTATGCAGCAAGAGAGGAAATGCCTCCTGCTCATCCCTGCCTTGCAGCAGCAGCCTCTGCACAGCAGGGCAGAGCAAGAGGTGAAGCATCCTGTCCCCTAGAAACTGGAGAGAAAAGCTTGCCAGGAAGTCCTTCAGAGTTTCTGGACTCACTCTGTATATAGAGCAAGGAAAAAGCCTTTATCTGGAGAGGTGCAGCAAGCAGCTGCAGTTTGTTAGCTGGAAGCAGTTTGGGGCTCACCTGCCACCAGCTGCACTCTTAACAGAGAAGCTGCTTCCAGCACAGGGAGCTAAAATGGTTTGGTAATCTCCAGTTGTGCTTGGGCAAAGTTACTTGTTCTTGGACATCAACAGGGACTGAAATAGCTCTGTCCTGGCATGCAGATGAGCACACAGGGTGCAAAATAGCTCTGGTGATGTTGCAATTAACCTCTGCGGAGCACAAACTTCTCCCTCCTCATTTTGTCTCTCCTTTCAGTTACAAAATGGAGCTGCCTGCCACCATCCCTCCATGTATTCACCTTCAATGCCTGCACCTGATCCAGCCCAGTGGATCAATATCCTGAACTCCAATGAAAACCTGCTCAAGGAGAAAGAGCTTCTTATTGACAGGTGAGAGCTCGAGGGGAGGAGACCTTCTTGCTCCCCACAGCTTCCTGGAAGGAGGTTGCCGGGAAGGAGGTCTCCCAGGGAACAAGTGACAGGACAGGAGGAAATGGCCTCAAGTTGCAGCGGGGGAGGTTAAGGTTGGACACGGGAAGATGTTTGTCAGTGCCTGGAGCGTTAGAGTCGGCAGTGCCTGTGCTGCTCCCTGCCGAGTGCCTGAGACACTGCTCCTTTCCAGGCAAAGGCAGCACATAGCCCAGCTGGAGCAGAAGGTCCGGGAGAGTGAGCTGCAGGTTCACAGTGCCCTGCTGGGCTGCCCAGCGTCCTACGGAGATGTCTACATGTTGAGAATGCAGGTAACAGTGCAGCAGGCTCAGGGCCTCATCCAGCCTGGCCTTGAGTACCCCCACGGCCTCCCTGGGCAGCCTGTGCCAGACTCTCACCACCCTCCTACTGAAGAACTCCTTCCTCGGCTCCAGTCTAACCCTGCTCTGCCTCAGTGCTAAACCATTCCCCCTTGACCTGGCTCAGACACCCTCAGCCAAAGTCTCTCTGCAGCCTTCCTGCAGGATCCCTTCAGGCACTGGCAGCAGCTCTGAGGGCCCTCTGGAGCCTTCTCTGCAGGCTGCACACCCCCAGCTCCCTCAGCCTGAGGGCTGGAGCCCCTGGCTCATCTTTGTGGCCTCCTCTGGACTCACTCCAACAGCTCTGTGTCCTTTGTTGGTTGATGTTTGGGATTTGGTGTGGGTCAGATCCCAGCTGTGGCTCTGCAGCTCTCAGCTCTCCCTGGCTGTCCCTCCTGCAGGAGCTGCAGCGGGAGAACTCCTTCCTGCGGGCACAGTTCACGGAGAAGACTGAAACCCTCAGCAAGGAAAAGATTGAACTGGAGAGAAAATTGGCTGCTGCAGAGGTGGATGCAAAGCTGATCCGGGAGTCCCTGAAGGAAACCATGCAGAAACATGCAGAGGAGCTGAAGAAACAGGAAGAAAGGGTAAGGTCCCATTGCTGCCCAGGGCTTGAACTGCAGAAGGTGAAAGTCAGTGCAGTGCTTAGGTGAAGGTTTTCTGCAGAAATATTTTCTGATCTTAGGGTGAGATTCTCTGGTGTCTGATCACAAACCCTTCCTCCTGCAGTTAGAAGTGCTGCTGCTAGCTTCAGCATGGCACTTGCTAAGAGAGGAGCAGCCTGTCTTTGGGCAAAGATACTGCTGGGTTAAGGTGGGGATGTAGCCCTTACAAAAAGGGCAATGTGTGGCCTTGGAGAGGGCTGAGGAATGAGCAAGGGATTCTAGAAACTGAACTTGTGTGCAACTCTCCCCACAGGTAAAGGGAAGAGACAAACACATTAATAATCTCAAAAAGAAATGTCAAAAGGAATCTGAACAAAACAAGGAGAGACAACAGAGAATCGAGACCCTGGAACGCTACCTGGCTGACTTACCAACTCTTGAGGACCACCAGAAACAGAGTCAGAAGGTAAAGCCTCCCCTGGGTTGTGTTGATAGCTCTTCAAAGAGCTCTCAGGTGACTTTTCTTGCAGCTGCCCAAGTAAAGTTGTGGTCTGGAGGAGGTTACAGCTCTGAGCTTTTACAGCTCCATGGGTGGTAATAAAATGGGCACTGCAAATGTAGCTGCAACATGGGGGGACTGTGATGGTGAAACCCTGCTGGGAGGTCTCTAGAGCCGTGTGATGCTCTTTGTTACAGCTGAAGGAATCTGACCTGAAGAGTGCTGCTCTGCAGGAGACAGTGCTGGCACTGGAGACAGAACTGGCAGATGTCCGAGCTGCTTGCAGGGAGCAAGAGGTGCAGCTGGAAAAGCAAAAGCAGAAGGAGCTGGAGCTGCTCTCCACAGTGCGCAGGTGAGGCTCAGGGGGTTCAGCTGCCCACGCCAGAGCAGTGCCAGCTCAGCACAGCCTCTGTCCCTCCTGTCACAACCAGCTTACTCTGCCTTTTCTAGTCACATTCATTGTGCCAGCAGTGGAGGGTGGGAGCAGAACCAGATGGCTGACAGGGGCCCCTCTTTCTCACCTGGGTTAGTGTCCCCAGGTTACTGCTCTCAACCTGAGCTCTTTGGACCTCCATAGCCTGCAGGCATTGCCTCTGGACAGTGATCATGGCCAGTGCCAAGGCTGTGTCCAGAGAAAGAGACTCCACTTCAGTCCCAGCCCTGGCAGTTTGCAAGCTGGGACACAAACGGGGCAGCACTGACAGCTGATATGAAAATCATTTGCCTCTTTCTATTGTTTAGTGAGGGAACCACCCTAAATGAAGCTGCTTTTTCCCATGGTGTTGTGCTAACTTCAGCTTGCAGGACAAGGTGCAGCAGTGTGTGAAGAATGCAGAGAGAGGACCTCCTGCCCAGGAAGGGGAGAGACAGAAAATAGAAAATGAGTCTCTGAAGAAAGAATGTGACTGCCTCAGGAAGGTAACAGCCTGTCCCAGCTGGGAGCACATTGTGCCTGCACCCAGGCACAGCAGGCACTGAAATGAAATCAGGGACTTGAGCTGTCACAAGCAGTCCCCAATGCAGTGAAGCAGCAGTTCCTGGAATTCTAAAGCAAGCTTTTAAAAGCTGTTCCTGGTGTGATAACCATGAACTCCTCCAGTGAGACTGGAGAGAAGCTGCAGAAGGCAGAAGAGGGGAGAGGAAAACCACAAGAATGCAATTCTCCAGTCTTTGTTCAGCTGATGGTTGGGATGGTGCTTTTATTGGGTGCCTTTCATCAGGGAATACAAGTCCACTGCCAACAGAGTCAAAGATCAAAGCAGAGGGGATACTGTCCTGCTGAAGGAGAAATCTTGGTGGTGTTACTGAGTCTGTGGCCAGTTCTGATGCCTCTGCTTTTGATTCCAGATCGTAGACAAGAAGCAGAAGAAGATGGAGCAGTTGTCCTTGCAGATAAAGGTGAGAGGAGACTGCAGAGGGACCTGGAATTCTGAGTCTGCTGTGAAGGGAGTTAGACTTAACTGCTTTCCCCTGGTCTGTTCCAGAACCTGGAAGAACAGGTGGCCCAGGAGGAGGGGACAAGCCAAGCTCTGAAAGAGGAGGCGATGAGAAGAGCAAATGCACTGCAGCAGCTCCAGACTGCAGTGAAAGAGGTCAGAGCAGGAGCCTGCAGAGTGCCTGAGCATAGCAGCTGAAGAAACAATGAATTGTTTTTATCAAGGCCCTTCCTCTGCAGCCAGCAGCACAACCTCTCCTGCTTCCTGCTAGTCATTTGCCCTGTCCGTGCTCTGGAGGGAGCTCTCCTGCTCCAAAGCAGGAGGAGAAAGGCAGTTCCCACCTCGGGAACTTCAGCTGGGGCCGTGGGCTGAGTTTGCCAGCTGGGGGCAGCAGGGTGGTGAGCAGGAGTCCGAACTCCGGGGCTGCAGGAGTCCTTCAGCCAGGGCTGAGCCATAGGGAGCAAGCACAACAGCAGCCCTTGAGGTAAGGGTTGGCCACTGCTGCATGGCCTCCTGGAAACTCATTTTGCTGCATCATGGCTGGGCAGGGACAGCTCCGTGTCGTGGGGCACTCCCTGGCTGAGATGGAGGAGCTGAACTCTGACACTCACCTGGGGAGAGCCTGGAGGGTTTGATGTACACCAGCTCCTGCCTCCTCTTGAAGTGTCCTAGTTCTGCCCTGAGTGAGCACTGAGCTGCTGTGTCCCTTTGTCCAGCTTTCTGTGCAGAACCAGGAGCTGATCGAGAAGAACCTGACCCTGCAGGAGCGGCTGCGGCAGGCGGAGCTGAGGAGCCAACCACTGCCTGCTGAGGCAGCCTGCCTGGCCCAGGAGCTGCAGGCAGAGCTGGCCAGCTGTCTGCAGGACCTGCAGGCTGTCTACAGCATCGTCACTCAGAGGGCTCAGGGCAAGGATCCCAACCTCTCTCTGCTCCTGGGAATTCGCTGTAAGTGATGGCAGAGCCAAGGCTGTGCCTGTGCTGCAGCAGAGCTCAGCACCTCCTGTATAATGCAGCATGGAAGGTTCTCATCTTTCTGCCATCCTGACCCTTAGCTCACTGCACGCTGCAGGAACTAAATGTTTGTGCTGGTTCAGCAGCAGCTCTTTTGCAAATGTCTGTTTGTTTTTTCTGGCTTGTTTGCAAGTGTGTGTGTGTGAGATCCTGGGTCAGGGCTGCCTGTGAGCTAACTCCCTTCTCTGCCTCCACAGCTGTGCAGTGCTCTGCCAAGGAGAAGGACAACTTGCTGAGCCCTGATGGACTGGCAAAGAAACTGGTGGAGGTAAAACAGCTTCACAAAGAGGTGGAGGACTTAAGGACTGCAATATCTGACAAATATGCTCAGGACATGGGAGACAACTGCATCACCCAGTAAAGAACATTGCCCAAAGTAAGGCAGGAAACGAAGACCTCAACCCCTCAGGAGTGTAGAGCTCCTACAACCCCAAAACCTATTCAGCACTTTACTGTCCCTTTGCTCGGGTACACAATGTGTGAGTTAACCAAGCCCTGGGAAATCAGGGGGGTCCTTCCCGGGGGTGTCCAGCTGCTGACTGGAATTGTTCAGGGCTTTGGTGTCAGGGTTTGCAGTAGCTTTGATCTTGTGGAATGTGTTTTGTGCTGTGCTTGCTGGAGCTGCTGTGGTCTCTGAGGCTGGGAGATGAATTCTGAGCTGCCTTCCAGGCGTGTCAAATGCTGAACATGCAAATGTGGCAAATCATCACTGAAAGGAAATGTATGCCCTGGTCTCTCTGATAGGTTCTCTGTACAGATCCTGTGTGACTTGTAAGACCAGAGGATTATCAGTGTGTTCAGGAGGCATCTGTGGGCTCCAGAGGCCAGCAGGTCTGCTAATTAAGACAGGTGCTAATTACAGCAAGGTGCTACAGGCTCTGCAGCTGCTGTGTGCTCTGCTCTGGCTTGGGTGCTCCTTGTGCTGGAGGAGCAGGTCCTCGGGTGAAGGTGACCAGAGCCTTCCAGTAACTGCCAGGAGTTGGGCAATAAAGTAACACTAAAAGAAGCCTCTGGAAACTCTCCCCCTGGGCACTAACCCTAGAAAGCCTTAAGCCTTTTATCCCCCCCCAAGCAGCACTCTGTGGGCATGATTCAGGCTGCAGAGGAAGCAAACTGAAGTGCCTTAATGTGCTCGAGAAACCTCCTGTCCCCACACTGCTTCGTGCCTAATGCATCTGCTGGCAGGGTGAGGAGCTGCTGGTCCTTGTAAGTGACCTTTAGAGCCATCACAGACTATCCTGGGGGCCCTCAAATGTCCTTGCACCCCCAGGGACTCTGCTGCAGGCCAGCAGGGAGATTGCCTCTGCTTGGCTCTCTGCTCGATGGGAGGAATCCATTCTGGTCCTGACAGGGCAGGATGAAAGCTGGATCCAGGACCTCTTCCTGGTTCCTGCAAGGCTCAGGCTTGCTTTGGGAGCTCCCTGCCCCTCTGCCTAGGTAATGGGGGCTGCTAAATAACTAACATCAGCAGGGGAGGTGCTGCACATTATCACAGCCCCCCCTAACCTGCCTGGCAGCTTCACAGTGCTGAGCCTTTGCTTGTGGCAGTGCTGAGGAGGCAACTCTTGCTTCAGCTTGGAGCAAGAGTTATGGTGGAAGGGGAATAGTCCTGGAGCTTCTGCTGCTTGGTTTTACTCGTGGTTCACCTCAGGGCTGCCAGCCCCAGGCTGGGGAGAAATGCTTTGGTTACTGCTTTGTGGTTACAATTTCAGACCAAATCTGTTCTGTTCCCTGTGTTGTGGCCACTGCTGGTGATGGCAGCAACAAACTGGTTGGCTTGGTGAGCTGAGCTGGGCAGCCAGGCCTCTGCTGCTCCTAGCTGGGGTGTCCCATTTCTGCCTGTTCATGTTCTTAGGCTGCTGCTGCTGCCTTGTTCTGTGCTAAATGTGGGCCAAGGCTCTGTTCTTGAAGCGGTTTGTCCCGAGGCAGGGGTGTGGAGCAGCAGGGTCCCAGGCACTGCCCAGCAGGGTCCCAGGCTGTCGGTTAGCACCGTTCCCCTTCCCCGCATCCCCTTCAGGGTGCATGCTGCAGCTCCCCGGTGCTGTGCAGGGTCACATTTGCCCTCTGCCCCTCACCAGCTGCCTGCCACAGCCTGGCTGAAAGCAGCTGAGGCTGTCCAGGTCCTGTCCCCTCCTCATCCTCCTGCGACCCCGGGCCCATCTGGCTAAGATGGGGATGCCACCCGGGACGCCTTGGGGGCAGCAGGGCCGCGGTCCCCCCTGGCTGCGTGTTCGCGGGGGCCTTTGTCTCGGCCGCTTCTTTGTAGCGGGCGTTTGGAATACCAAATAAAGCTGCTCTGGTTCCACTCGTACCGAGGCTTCCCGTGGGCTGCGCCGCCCGGTGCCGCTCGGTGCCGCACGCCGCATGCCCGAGCGCGGCGGCGCCATTGGCGGCGGCGGTCACATGGCGGGCGGCGGCGGGGCCGCCTCTGCCCTCCCTCCGAGCCTCCCTCCGCCGGGCTGAGCGCAGGGAGCGGCCGCGATCGCAGCATGAGCACCCTCAAGGTCTACAGCACCTCGGTCACCGGCTCCCGGGAGGTNCGTTGGCTGGGGTGGGAGTCTCTGCCCCGTGGAGCTGCCGATTCCCCCTCCCCATCCCGGCTGTCCCCTGCCCCGCTCATCCCCCTGGCCGCGCTGGGTCTGTCCCCATCCCACCGCCTACGCGGACCGAGCCCTGTGGCCGGGTGGGCTCTGGCTGGTGGCCCCTAAGGAGAAGTCACCCCCTGAGCCCCGTGCTGAGCGGGGCTGCCCCCCTGGGGTGCGTGCTCGGCCCTGGGGCTCCTCTCCCACTCCCCATAACCTGCCTTTCCCCCGCCCTGCCGTCCAGATCAAATCCCAACAGAGCGAAGTCACCAGGATCCTGGACGGGAAGAACATCAAGTACGAGCTGGTGGACATCTCCCAGGACAACGCTCTGCGGGAGGAGATGAGGGCCAAGGCAGGCAACCCCAAAGCCATCCCACCCCAGATCGTCAACGGAGATCACTACTGCGGGGTGAGCCTGGGGGGGGGGAGGACATAACCCTGCCCCCTCGCTCTGGCTGCAGGTGTCAGAGCTGCTGCTGGGAGCAGTTTCTCTTGGGATGTGCAAAGCCCTGCCGGGGTTAGGGGAAGGGCTGCTCGGAGCACGGTAGCTTGTGACAGGTGGAGCCTGTTGAGGGGGTCTGGGGGCTGTGCCCACCTTGCTCTGCTGTGTCCTGCACGACTCTCACCTGTGCTGTGAACCCCTTGGTGCTGCCTGCTGGGTAGGAGCCTGCAGCCCTGGCCTGCTGAGCAGCCATCTGGCTTTTCCCACAGGACTATGAGCTCTTTGTGGAAGCTGTGGAGCAAAACACACTGCAGGAATTCCTGAAGCTGGCCTGAGCTGCTCTCCTCTCCTGGACTCTGCCTGCCTTCCTCAGCACCCTCATCTCCCACCGCCTTCACTTCCAGGTTGTCAGCCCTGTCCTGGCACCATGACCTGTGTCCCAGCACAGGGGAAAACCTATGACCAAAACTACTCCTTGCAGCTGCCTCCAATTCCCTTCTGCCTAACCCTGGGATCATCTCAGAGGGACCCAGAGCAAGGTCCCTGGGAGCAAAGCTGGGCCTGGCTCCCTCCGCAGCTTCCAGTGCCTCTGTAAACAGCAAAGCCTCTGGGGCCGGGGGGAGTGCAGCTCCCTCAGCCCTCCCCTCTGCAGGGAGAGCTTCCCCTTCGGGAGGGGAGGGCTGAGGCTTGCAAGTTACTTCCCACTTCTCCCAGCTGCTGTTCAAATCGTACATCCTGCTGCCTCATTTCCTCGGGGTTTGGGGTTTGCTTTTCTGTTTTTCATCTCAACTGCAGCCATTATGGCAGCTAAGGTGATTTTTGTTGTTGTTTGTCTTGTTTGGTTTGCTTTAATTTAATGCAAAAGTACTGCACAGAGCTGGGGCCTGACCACCCCCTGCAGGAGGAGGCCAGGGCAGGGAGCTGAGGCTGATGTCACTCTGATGTCACTGTCCTGGGGAGGGAGTGGAGCAGTAGCCCTGGAAGTGGGAGCACTGTGCTGCTGTGAGCAGTGAGCTGGGCTGCTGGGCCTCCCTCCTGAGGGCTGCTCCAGAGCAGTTGATGCTTGAGCTGTCTGAACTCTCCTCTTTGAGTTGGCTCTTGGTTGGTTTTTGTTTTGTTTTTTGGGGTTGTTTTTTTTTTTTTTTTTTTTTTTTTTTTTTTCAACCTGGACCAAGTGCATTTTTTTTTTCCTGCCAAAAATCAAGTTTCTAACCAGTGTTGTCTTCAGAGATGCTATTAAATGTTATTGTACCTTTCAGCCTTGGCACTTGTGGCTTTATTTTTCAGTTGGTTGGGGTTTTCTTTGTTATTTGGACTGCAGGTTAACCACCACCTTCTGTAAAGATTGAGTCATTTCCAGTTCAGAGAGGATGAGGGAGTTGTAGTCTCTGCTGCAGCCTGACACAGATTTTGACACCTTAGAGTGCTGCTGCTAATCAAAGGCTCCCAGGACTTGTCTGACTCCCCTGCAGCGTGGCAGTGAGAGGTACCTCTGTGAGGAAGTCTCTGTGTGCTAAGGAGCAGGGGAGGGACAGCTTCAGCAAAAAAACAGCCCCTTGGTTGGCTCTAGCCCGGGCTGGAGAGGGACAGTGCAAAAGGCTGCTATAAAAGAGGGTTCCCTGTGTGCTGCTGTGTCTGCTCTAGGTGGGGGAAGGAGGAAAGTTAAGGTAGGGCTGTGGAAATGGAGTCGCAGGGAGCCAGTGGAAGTGGCTGCTGTGTACAAGTTCTGCTTCCTGTGTTTGAGCTGTGCAGGGTTTAGCTCTGGTCAGAGGGTCCTGGAACAGCTGTGGCCATCCTGCCCCTTGCCATGTCAACTCTTGACTGCAAACAGGAACTGCAGCTTCAGGAGATGGTTTTATTGGGAGCCTTTCCCGAGGGCTGGGCCAGCAGAGTGTGTGCAGGGCCCCTGCTGAAAGGGAACCTGCCAGAAGGCGCTGCCTGGCGCGGGTGGGAGTGCCTGTGGCTGGCAGTCAAGTGGGAGCTTGTCACAGCCGAGCCGAGGAATGTGCTGGAGAAAGGGCTGCAGAGCTTAGCCCCAGCCCACGGAGAGGGAGGAGGAGGAGGAGTATGCTCGACTGGGGGTTCAGCTCTTCTCCAGTGACTCGGTGTCCTGTTGCAGCAGCCAGCTCCTGCCTGCTGCAGGCTGCAGGGAGGGGGCCTGGCAGCTTGGCGCGGCTGAGCCTGAGCCTCGCTGCAGCTGGGGACTGTCCAAGGGAAGGAGTTGTTCACGTACAGGAAGCCCAGCAGCAGGATCTCCTGGCTCTGCCCCGGCACTGCAATGGCTCAAGCCCTTCAGGTTTTGCTTCACCAGGGACCATCTAACTGTTTGTGTCGTGGTGTGAGTGCAGCTGAGCTCTCTGGGGACAGCTCCTGAGCCCAGCTGAGCAACTGCCCAGTGCCAGTGTGAAGCTGGGGATCAGCCTGTGCAGCCTTCAGCAGAGATGAGAAAGCAGACCTTGGGTTTGAGCTGCCAGAGCCCATCTGTCATGGGGAAAAGAATCCACCTGCAAGGCCAAGGCAGCAGGATTCAGCCTGGCACCTGCTGCCAAAGGGAGAGGCCAAACTGCTGCCTCCAAGCTCTTCTGCATCCCAGGTCACAGCACAACGAAGCCAAACTGGAAGGATTCTGTCTCTGCTCTGCCCTGCCGGGGGAGGCTGTAAGGCAGCTCCTTCCTGCACAGCCTGGGGGGGGAGCAGCTCTGCTAAGCTGTTTGCAGCCCTGTCCCCCCTCCCGGGGAGGGCTCTCTCCTCCGCAGCAGCAGGCAGGCACTGGGGGTCAGGCCACATTCCTGCAGGCTCCTGGAGTCATCCTCGTACACCCTCCCGGGAAAGTCTCTGATGAGCTCATAGGCGCTGCAGTCTCCACCCCTAGGAGAGAGCAGCACAACCTCCTAAGCACAGGCTCCCCGGGGTTGTTCTGGGCTGCTCCAGCTGTGGTTGTAAGACGAGCAGGAGAATTTCACAAGCGTGGGCTGAGCACCAGCAAAGGGCTTCCCACCCAAACCCATCAGCCAGGAGCAGAGTGACCGTTCCAGGCTGCACAGCTGCAGCAGTGGAGGAAGCTCTCAGCCCTACTTGGCTCAGGCTGCTTGATCAGCTCCAGGGCCAGCAGCAGCACTCCAGAAGCCTTCCCTGAGCCTACCTGGTGCGGGCAAGGCTCTGGTGCAGGTCCCTGATGGTGTCTGTGGGCAGCATCTTCATGACCTGGGTCTGCTCCCCACTCACGCACCTGACCCGGAGGGTGCAGAGGGCAGGGGCAGGAGCTTCAGCCTCTTCTTTAGCCTCTTTCACCCTGGAGGTCAGAAAACTGTGCCAGAGCCTGGGAGCTCTCCTCGGTGGGCAGAGCCTCAGGGCTCTGATCTTTGGGGATGCCCCCGGGGGGGTGAGCAGAGCAGCCACAGCCCAAGCTGCTGCCTTGCTTTTGCCTGCTGAAAGGTGCCTTGGGCAGAGGGTTCCTGACCTTTTTTAGCTGCCTTTCAGATCAGGGCTGTCTGGTAAGTACTTTGTCCTACTTTTTTTATTTGATTAAAAATAATCTGCTTGCTGCCTTTTCTTTCCCCCCCCACCCCTCTTTCTCATCAGTTATTTAGGTCTTTCCTGCCAGGAGACTGGGAGTGGAAAAGTGCTGCTAGTGCTGACCTCCCACTCAGGTATCAGTTTCCTGGAGGAATCCTCCCATTTGCCATGACCACAAACAGCTTTTTNTTTACTTTTTCAGAGGGTTTTCAAACTCTCAGGCCTTGGTTTGCTGCTGGGGAAAGTATTTCACAGCCATAAGTAATATTTTGAACAAGAGAAGCTTTTGTTAGAGACACAAAGGCTGGGTAGGCTCATCAGGAACAATTTAGGAGGCTGTGGGGGATGCAGTGCTCACCTGCAGGGGGATGCCATCAGGGTAGCAGAGCTGCAGCTCCGAGGGGAAGTATCCATCTAGGATATCCTGCAGGCATTGCTGGAACAGGGAGAGTGTGGCCACAGCTCAGCCTGTGTGTCCCAGGCTTGCTCTGTTCTCTTGTGGCTGCTCCTGCCTGTGCTGTTATTGCTGTGCAGAGAAGCTCCAGAGCCTTCACCTTCCACAAGGGCTGCCCAAAGACATCCAAGCCTTTAAAGGGCATAAACCTGAGCATAGGAACCACCTCGGGTCAGGCTGTTTGGGGCTCTAGTGGAGGATGTCCCTGCAGAGGTGTTGGACAAGATGACCTTTAAAGGTCCCTTCAAACCCAACCCAGTCTCTGATTTTATGACCTAAACTTGAGCAGGAGCTTCTTTACTTTGCAGGTGGCAGAGCCCTGGAGCAGGCTGCCCAGACAGGAGTTGGAGTCTACTTCTCTGGAGCCTTCCAAGGCCTGCCTGGATGTGTCACTGTGTGAGCTGCTTTGCAGGTGAGCTGCTCAGTGACCTTCAGAGTTGCCTTCCCACCCCTCCCATGGGCTCTGTGAGGAGCTGGAGGTCTCAGCAGCTGCTCCTCCCCAGCCCTGTGCCCACACCTGCACTTTCCTGGAGCTTGGAGGGTGGCTGCAGCTCCTGCCCAGAGCCTCCTGTACCTGTGTGGCTGGGTCCTGGTAGGGCCAGAAGGGTTGGTCCCTCATGACCATCCCATTTTGGTACAGAGTCAGAGGGAGGGCTTGTGGCTGCCTCAGCCTGGGCTGCATCCCAGCGATGCCTTCCCCAGCCAACAGGTTCAGCTCCTTCACCTTTGCCAGGATCAAGTCAAAATGGATCAGGTGCTGGGGGACAACAGCTTCAGCTGTGGCAGGGGCAGGGCTGCCAGCTGAGCAGCTTTCACCTTTCCCTGTGACTGAGCAGCGTTTGAGAGCTCACATTTTGGGGCTCTGCTGCCTCCTCCACCCTTTGCCTCTTCTTCAGAGTGTGGTGCAAGAGAGCTGCTGCCTGCTGGGTGTGTGTGAAACCACAGGGCAGGGCAGCAGCTCTCTTGCTGCAACCTGGCACTGCAGAGCCAGCAGCAGATGCAGCCCTTCAGAACCATTCAAGAGTTCTGCCTGGCAGAGCCCTTTGAGATCCTTCCCTAACTCTGCCCAGGCTGGGGCTGAGCCATGGCCCTCAGCACCACAGCTCTGCCTCTTGGAAACACCTCCAGGGGTGAGGATTTGGCCACCTCCAGTCTTTGAGAACCCTTTCAGTGAAGAAGTTTCTCCTCATATTTAACCTAGACCTTCCCAGGTGCAACTTGAGGTCATTTCCTCTTGTCCTGTCACTTGTCCCTTGGGAGAAGAGATCAACCTCACCTGGCCCCAGTTTCCCTTCAGGGAGTTGTAGAGAGCCAAGAGGTCTCCTCAGCCTCCTTTTCTCCAGACCAAGCAACCCCAGGGCCCTCAGCTGCTCCTCAGGTGGCCTGCAGACCCTTCAGCAGCTTTGTCACCCTTCCCTGGTGACCACCCTCAGCTCCTTGCCTCTGGCTGTGGTTTCAGGAGGGTTGTGTTGTCCCTTCATGTGCTGCTGCAGAATGCAGTCAGGGATTGGCCAGCTGGGCTGGAGAAGGGGAGCAGAGCAGCTCTGCTGAGGAGGTGGCAGTGTGAACACTGCTGCCTGCCTGCTCCTGACCACCAGCAGGCTGCTGGGACACTGCTGGGACATTGAGCTGGGTGCTGGAGAAGGGTGGCAGGGGGAAGCAGCCAGAGGTGAGATGGGACAGGAAAAAAATACTGCAGTCAGAAGAGGAAATGAAATAAGTGAAGAAGGCAGAGGCAAAACCTTTGGGGTTTTTTCTGTTCTGCTTTTTGAGATGTGATAAAGGAGGGGAGCAGGTGGGGGGAAACCATCCTGAAAAGGGTGAGCTGCAAACAACAAACTTATTCTGCTGCTTCCCTCGTCTGAGGTGGAGCTTAGGAAGATGGTTTAAGGTGAATCTTGTAGAGTAGGGTTTGAGGTTGGACTTGGTGATCCTGAGGAGCTTTTGCAACCTGAATGTTTCTGTGATTCTGTGATCCTCTGCCCTTCTGCAGGGGAGGGAGGGAAGCATAACCCAGCTGCTGCTTGCCCAGTGGGGAGGAGGCAGCAGTGTCTGCCCAGCACACGTATTGCTCTCTTTTATTTTCCCTCCATCACCACTTCCTAAGAAGCCATTGCCAAGTTTGCTTGGGCCCCATGCAGCACAAGCAGGTCTCAGTTAAAGCACTTCTGTGGTGCCTGGGGGGAAAGGCAAACAAGGATGGGGCCAGAGCCTGTGGGCAAGGCACAAGGCAGCTGGGTCCATTTCCCACCCACCTTACATCAGGGCTGTGGAGCAATCAAGCTTCAACCCTTCAGGGTCTGTGAGCTCCTCCAGAAGCAGCTGCTGAGGGTGACCTTCCCCTGGCTGAGCCATCAGCCCCTGCCCCCCTCCTTCAGGCAAGGCTGAGCCAATACAGGTGTGCAAAACCCCAACCTGCTGCCTGCCTTAGCTCCTACTAAACTGCTCCAGGTCTCTGCCCCTGTGATGACCTCAGCACAGGATCACAGATTCTGAAGGCCCAAATCCTGTGCCTGTGGTGCTGGGAGCATCATTCCTCCTCTGAGCACACAGCAGGAGCTAGGACAGCTGCTTCAGCAGGGTGTTGGTGCTTTACCTGGCTTCCAGAAGCTCCTTGCTGGCAGCTCCTCTTCACCTCTGCCAGATTCTAGGTCTTGCAGCTGTCTGTGCCTCTCTCCAACCCAGACCAGACCATAGTCACTCAGAAAGCACTGTCAGGAGAGGGTGCAGGTCAGAGCTGTGCAGCTTCAGCCAGGCAGACATGGAAGAGTGTTCAGCTGTGACTGTGAGAAGCAGAAGGGGAGGTGAAAGGCTTTGTCTTGAGGCTCTCTGGCCCTGGCAGCCAGACAGGCTCACTGGCAGGGTAGTTTAGTAGCAAGCAAAAGGGAAGATGAAAGTGGTGGTGGTGGTGAAACTGAGATCCCCCAAGAGGGGTCCAGACATCAGCATGAAGAGCCTCGGAGGGGGCGCCAATCTTTGTGTATTCCAACCCCCTGCTGCCCTGTAGCTCACACCCAGCCTGTTCTTCCCTTTCAGAGGGGTGAAGATGTGTGAGGATCAAAGTGGCAGCTTGGCCAAGACCTGAGACTGCAACAAACTCAAACCGAAGGTGCAGGTGGCTCAGGGTGAGTGCAGCAGGTGGCTCACCTCCATCTCCCAGACCTGGCTCTGCAGCTGAAGGCATCTCACTTTCAGTTCCTCTGCCCTGGATGGGCAGGAAGCACCTGAAAGGGAAGACCTGGTGGGTTTCTCAAGGAGCCTGCTAAAACAGGAGCAGTTGCCCACCCAGGCTGCATCCCAAACCCGAGGCAGAGCAGCTGGAGCAAAGCCTGCTGAGGGCCACAGCACATCTGTCTGCTCTGGCAGGCACCTGCCTGTGCTCTGCCCACCACAGCTTTGTGCTGCTTAGCCACGGTGGGAAACCTGCCTGGGCTCAGCTGCAGAGCTGCTGGATTCCAGGGAGCTGAACGGGAGGGAAAAGCCTTTGGTGACTCACTCGCAGCTGGGTTCAGCTCAGGGTTTGCCTTGCAGGCCAAGGAGCCTGAACCTGTAAAGCTGTTCAAGGCTCCAAGTAGATTTTTTTTTTTTTTGCTATCTCTTAGCTCTGTGTTTTTTTCCCAGCCTGTTTGAACTCTGCAGTGTTTACCTCTTGCTTTTTTCTTTTCTTCCTTGACCACTTCAGGTAGCTGTGTGGTTGTTCTGTGCTCATGGAAACGTTGCAACCCATAGAAAATAGGTCAGGAAGTTGTGTTTTGGGGTTTTTTTGGGTTTTTTTTTTTCATTGCATCAGAAAAACTGAGGAGCAGATGCAAGTCTGAAGTGTGGATCTGCTCTGGCAAGCAGCACCACCTGTGGCAACTGATACCCCTCACCTGAGAGGCTCTTGGGTCTTCAAGGCAAGGACAGCTCTGAGGGGAGCTCCCAAGCTTGCTCTGTTTGAGTACCAGGAGCTCTGTAGCACTCCCACAGCAAAGTGCCAAGGGCAGAACAATTTTTTCCCTTCTCCTTTCTGAGGAGACTTCATCTTCTCTTCCAGCTCAGCAATTCTCCTGTCCTTCAGGACAAGAACAGACAATGACCTGGTTTAGTTCCTCGGCCTTTCAGGAGCACCCTGAGGCAATTTGCACAATTAGCCCTGCCTAGGTGGGTCAGTGGTGCACCTCCTCTTGCTCTACTCAGACAAAACTAGAAGCAGGAAGGCTGAATCACTTCAAAAATACTTTAATTAGACCCAAATGAGGAGTGGGATATAAATACACTGCTCCAGGAATAGGTGAGGGACAAGCTGACCTCTCTCTCCCCTTCCTCCTCCTGCACAAGAGCTGTAGGCAGACACAAGGACCCTGCCCTCCTGCTCAGGCACAGCTCAGGGGCTCAGCCTGGGGGTGGTTGATGAGGTGGGAAGTGAAAGGGCAAGGAGCTTGCTGCCTTTGCTGGAAACAGGGAACAGAAGCTGCTGGGTGGTAGATGAACAAGGCTGGAAGGGCTGAGTGTTGTGGAAGCATCTTCGGTGAGGTGGGAAGAGGCAGGACAAGTTGCTTGCTGCCTGTGCCAGGGAACAGGAGCTGCTCTTGTGCCAGGTGATGGAAAAGCAAGGCTGGAAGGGCTGTTCAGCATTGGCCCCACCTGCTGTGTCTCGCATCCTCTCCCTTACAGCATCAACAGCCACTTCCCCAAAACTGCCCTCGGTAGCATCAGCAGTGACTTCCCCCGGCGGGAGGTGATTGGTGAGGCAGAGCCACCAGCGGCTGCTTAAAGCCTCCTGCTGCTCGCTGCAGGCAGACGAGGAAGTCCCACGGCACGCCGAGAGCACAGCCCCGACCATGCAGCCCCTCCTGCTCACCCTGCTCCTTCTCTGCATGGTAAGGCAAACCCCATGGCCTGGGCACCTGCCAAGCCTGGGGGGGCTCCCAGACACCTCTGTCCCATGGGCGTGTGGGCAGCCAGGGTTGGGGTCACCTGGTGGGAGCATTCCTGCTGAGCTGCAGCTGGCAACTGCAGCCTTTGGCTGCTTCTTTGACATGATCGATCTTGTTTGACTCTAACCGTGGCTGGCTGGGGCCTGTGAGGGACAAAGAGGGCCACAGGAGCGTTTGGGTTGGCAAAGACCTTTAAGGTCGCTGAGCCCAACCATTCTCTAGCTCTGCCAAGGCTGGGGCTAAACCCTCAGCACCACATCTCTGCCTCCTGTGAAACGCCTCCAGGGGTGGGCATTGAACCCCCTCCCTGGGCAGCCTCTGCCAGTCAAGAAGTCTCTTCTAATGTCCAAACTAAACTTCCCCTGGTGCCAGTTGAGGCCATTCCCTCTTGTCCTGTCTCTTGTTACTAAGGAGAAGAGACCAACCCCCACCTCACTGCAACCTGGTGCTGCTTTTTAATGCTTTTGAAAAAGTTTTGGTTGGCTTTTTTTTTTTTTTCCCCCTCTTAAGAGCATTGCTTATACCCAGAACCTTCTTTGCTCTTGGCTGCAAGGTGGCTTGGAGAGCTTCTTTTCCATGCTGGTCCCCAGCCCATGCCAGCTGTGGGGACACCAAGCATGGCTGCAGGAGCGCTGGGTGGGTGCACAGCTCCCTGGTTTCCTCTTCTCCCTCCCCACTGGAGGTTGTTTTCCTTCCTGCAGGGAGGCTCTGTGGGGGTTCTTGTGCTGTGCTGGTGGCCTTGGCTCTGTCCTGTGTGGGAGGGATGAAGGTCCCGGTGCTTTTGGGGGAAGAGTAATGTTATTTGGGGCACCTGTTGGGAGGATTGCTTTGTGCCTGCAGCGTGTTGATAACGAGGCCAGATTTGTCTGTGCTGATTTCTCTCACAAACTCCTGGCAGCTGCGACCTGCTGCTGGCTCCACAGATTGCATTTATGTTTTGGGAGTCGCAGCCCAAGCACCTGATAGCACAAGGGTGACTGTGAGGGGCAGGGATGGGTGTCCAGAACAAATCTCTGGCCTTGCTCCAGCTCCAGAGAGACTTGAGGAGTGGTGTGAGGCAGTGTGGGGAAATGATGTCCAGCAAGTCCTGTGGCTGTGACCCCTGCTCCTGGGCATCACACACAGCTGCTTGCCCTGGGAAGACCTGGTGAGAGTGAGTGTGCAGCAGGGCTGCCCACACCTTCACCTGGAAGGTGCCAGTCTCTAGAGACAGAAGCAAACTGCCCTGCAATCCTCATCCCCTCTGTGGTTTGCCGGCTGCAATGTCCTTGCTTGCGACAGCCTGTGTGGTGCAGGGGCCACGGGGGTCCCTCCTCCCCCCCTCCCTCACTTCCAGCATGGGGATGTCCCAGCTCTGCTCCTGCCCTCCAGGTCCTCTGCTGCGGGGCTCGTGGTCCACCGTGTCCCCAGCCACACCCTTGCAGCCGTTCGAGGGGCAGCGCCCATCCCCCAGCTTCTCTTTTGCCAGCCAAATTTCTGCAAGCCTCGAAGCAGGGCAGTGAGATGAGGCAGAGCTCATCTGGCTTCCTGTCTCGGGAAAACCCCAAGCCAGCAGCGACTTCTGCATGTGCTGCCGTTCGGAGCAGTGCTTGACTCTCCTTTTCTCTTCCAGTCCCTTGGCCGGGCGGACACTGCGGGGGGCCAGGACGAGGTCCAGACCACCCACGCCCCCACTGCACAGGTCCCAGTCCGCAGCATGAGCCCTGCCTGCAGCAGCCCACCCATCCTCTCCCTCGCCCTGGGGCTGGCTCTGCCTTTCTTCCTGCACCGCTGACCCGGAGGGGGACACCAAGCACCTGCCGGGCCCCAGGTCGGCATCCCCCGCACCGACAGCCCCACGGACCCAGCCAGGCCAGCGCCATCGCTCCTGTCCCTGCCTCTCCCTGGAAATGGAACCCCCGAACCTGCCCCAGCTCAAGCAGGGCCCCGAGCCCGGCTCCGGAGGGGCCTTGCAGCCAGGCTGAGAAATAAAGCGCTGGGGCAGAGACCTCTGCCTGGCTCCGACTCGGCTGTGGGGCTGGGTCGGTAACGGCGCCCGCGGGGCTTTAGCGCTCAGTGCCGCTGGAGCCCTGCGGCAGCCCAAGCCTGGGAGCGGTGCGGGCAGAGCGCCCCCCGCAGGCTGGGCGGACGCCTGGCGCCCGGTGAGTCCTGACCAATCCCAGGGCAGGGGCTGCGACTCCTCACCAATCAGCGCTGCCAAACTGCCTGCCCTTAGCCAATCCGGGCCCGGCAGGGTGAGCGCAGGAGCTGCTCAGGCGCGGCGTGGGGTAAGGGGAGAGGGCAGCGTGGCCCCGGGGGTCTGTGCGCGGAGACGATTTATGTGCCAGCTCAGCTCCCTCCCTCCCGACCCAGCCGGGCGGAACCGATTCATAGAGTTCAGACTAGGTCAGGCTGGAAGGGACCTCAAAGCTCAGCCAGTTCCCATCCCCTGCTATAGGCAGGGACTCCTCCCACTGGAACAGGGAGACCTCAAGGTCTCAGCTAACCTGGCTTTGAACACCTCCAGGGAGGAGGCATCCACAACGTCCCTGGGCAGACAGCTGTGTTTGAATGTCCTGCTGTGGTTTCCAAGTGCCCAAAGCCCAGCAGAGGTTGTAGAGGGAGGCAATGTCCTGCCTGCATCTTTGCTTGGTTACAGAAGCCCAGCATGGTGTGGTCCAAAGGAGCTCTGGAGGTCACCCAGTCCAACCCCCCCTGCTAAAGCTGCACGCACCGCAGCGAGGATGGAAGCATTTGGTCTCTCTGCGTGTGGATTTCTCACCTCCTGTCCCTTTGGCCTTTGGGTCGTGTCCCTGGGGAGCTTCTGCCCTCACCCAAGTGGATGACACATCTGTCCTGGGGACCTCAAAGCCCTGATGTGTCACCATGCAGCTCTGCAACATGGGCACTGCCCCCAGAGCTCACCCTGGGCTGACTGGACTGGAACAGCCTTGAGCCCACAGCAGGGACTGAGCTCTCCCCTGAGCTGGGGCTGGTGGGATCCAGCAGTGCCTGGTGCCCTGTGCCTCCTTTCCCAAAGCCCAGGGCCTGGGCACTGTGGGCACTAGAGGGCACTGGGCACCCATCCTGGGAACGGGACTGAGCCCTTCGCTGCAGGGCTTGGAGGGGAGCAAGATGCTGGGGTGGGAGGTGGCTTCCCGGAGCTGCCAGGCTGTGGCCGTTGCAAGGACAAGGACACAAAGCACTCAGAGCACACAGAGCTGGCCCAGATGAGCAGGACCACATCNGGGGGGGGAGGGGGGGGGGGGGGGGGGCGCTCAGCCACTCTCTGGAGGGTCTCACAGTGGTTGTGTCCATGAGGTCCTTAGTGAGGCACATACAGGGCTCCCCAGGAGGGAGGTGAGATGCTTCCTCTTGTGATGGAGAGGAGGGTGAGCATCATCCACACAGCAGCCAGGGCTGAGGGCTGCTTGGGGTGCAGCGTGTGTGGAGTACAAAGCCTCCCACCTCAGTGCAGAGATGCTGGCAGGGTGCCCCCAGCCTCCCCTGTGGCACTTGTGGGCATGAGAGCTGCAGGCCAGCCCCTCAGAGCACCTGGATGTCCCAGATCTGTGTGGGTCTCTCCTCAGCCATGTCCCACACGACAGCGTGGTCCCGGTCGTAGGATCGGCCACCTGCCAAGGGAGGCTTTCAGCAGGGCACACCTGATGCTGCTGAGTGCCTCACCCCTCCCCAGGCAAGCAGCCTGGTTTGGGGAGTCCCTGGGAGAACAGCTCCTGTGCTGGAGCTGAAGCCTCACCCTTTACATCCAGGATCATGTCCTCGAACATCTGGCTGCGGATGTGCCCCTGAGCATCCACACTCCAGCTCTGCCGTGGCATCCGCGTCTCAGACCACAGCACAGCCTTTGCTCCCTTCCCAGCTGGCCCAATCACCTGCAGGCTCATGCTGGGGGCCACCTGCAAGGAGCAGTGGGGGCCAGGTCAGCCTGCTCCTCCCCATCCCCTCTGCCCCGCACAAAGCCTCAGAGAGGTTTGTCAATGCAGCAGGTCCTGGGGCAGGGCAAGGGATGAGCAGGAGCAGCCCTGGGTGAGAGGTGGGGATGAGTAGGGTGGCAAAAAGTCCTCAGGGAAGCCAGGGCTGCCTTGGTGTCTCCATGGAGACGTGGGGAGGAGAGAATCAGCTGATCTTTGGGGACAAGGCGGGGACAGGTTGTTATAAAGCCTAAAGCTGGCTCTGGGGTGGGGAGTATCACCCAGCAGGAGTCCTGCTGAGGGCTCCCCAGCTCCCCCCTGAGGCACTGTCACAGGCGAGTCCTGACCTGGTTTTTGATCAGTCCCTCCTCGTAGTACCAGATGGAGCTGCTCTGCTCGCTCAGGCGGGAGACCACCACCCGCCCTGCTTTCATGTCCTCCACGTCGTCGGGCACCAGGAGGTAGAGCTGCAGCTGCCTGCTCCTGATGCGGAAGTAGATCCTCCTCTGCCAACACAAAGCCCCTCCTGTGGCACCCCAGTGCCTACTGCAGCCCCACACACCACAGCTGCCCGGGGAGGGCAAAGGAGGACCCGAGGCCCTTGGCTCTTTTCTCCTCCAGCAGGTCCCTGCCTCTCCCCAGGGTGGTGGCTGTGGCTCTGGCCTGTCTCTCACAGCTGGCACAGACATGGGCATGGCTCTGCCCACTAGGATGCTGCTGAGTTTCACAAGGTGCCTGCCCGTGGGCAGTGTCTCACCACCAAGGCAGCCACCCCCAGGGCTGGGGGCAGGGATCTGGGGAGGATGGTACTGGGCTGGTGGCACCTTTCGTGTGTCAGAGCTGGCAGCAGGATGCTGCTGCCCTCCAGGTCCCTCCCTGCTGCCTGACCCAGGGCTGGCACCGCATCCTCCTCCCGACCATTAGCACTGGCAGCTCTCTGGCTCCACGAGAGCCTTCTGCTCCGGGGCGTGGGGGTTCAGCCCGCAGGGTGCCTGCACCTGGTCCCGTGCCGCGGCAGCACCCACCTGGCGGATGGGGTAGAGGGAGCCGACGTGCTGCAGCCCGCTGTAGGTCAGCCAGTTGGTGATCTCGGTGCAGTCCAGCAGCCACTGCCGCCCGCGGAAGTCGCCGTGCTCACACAGCACCCAGCTGCGGGACGGCAGGGGCAGAGCTCAGTCAGCCCTCGGGGGGCAGCTGGCACCCACGGCGGGGCGCGGGCGGGCAGGGCTGGGGCTCACTCACATCCCTCCTTTGACGCGCACGGACAGCACATGGTTGTTGAAGCCTTCCGCCTGCAGGCTCCGCACCTCCGCGTTCAGCTCGATCTCCTTCCCCTCAAAGCACTCCAGCCCGTGCAGGAAGATGGAAGGCTCGGAGAAGAACTGTGGGACGGGCAAAGAGAGCAGGGGTGAGGGGGCGAGGGGAAGGAGCAAGCACCCATGGGTGCAGAAGGGCCCCGAGGCTGGAGAGATGGCAGTGTGAGTACCCACTGGGGAGGGGATGGGAGGGGATGGGAGGGGAGGGAAGGTTGGTGCTCACCACTGGGACCTTCTTCAGGGAGAGGATGGTGGTGGAGGAGAGGCAGCCCATGGCACTGAGCGTGGGGTACTCGCCCTCGGACAGCACATGCTGCTCCCCGGCGAAGGCCTGCCCGTCAAACAGGATCCAGCTGGCAGGGAGAGGCACCATGTGGTGAGCATTCACCCCTCCTGTGGCCCACCAGCACCCCTCCATCCTGCCCACCCTCCTGGGAGCTGCCCATGGGTAGCACCCTGCCAGGGCATTGTGCCTGTTCCTGTCCCCAGGGCATCCTACCTGCCCCCACGGACTCTGCAGGAGCGTGGGGTGAAGGTGTCAGGCAGGACATCCTGGTCCTCCTCGAAGGCAATGTGGTCCCCCAAGAAGTCAGGCTCTGAGAAGAGCAAGATCTGGAGAGGAGGAGCAGAGGAGCCGCGTGAGGGTGGCCGAGCATCGCCACCACCCTCCAGGGGTCTGTGTCCCCCGGAGGGGCTCATCCCCCTCCCCAGCCACCACCTCTGACCTTGGAGACGAAGTGGAGGTTGTGTTCCCCGAGCTGAAAGCAGACAGAGCAGGGCTGGTTGGTGCCCGGCTGGGGCTGGCCCGCAGCAGCCGGGGCCGGGCAGGGTGCGGGGGGCGCCGCCTGGGCTGACCTGCAGGATGGGCTGTGCCGAGGCGATGCGGCAGTCGGCGGCTCCCCAGTCCTCGCAGCTGCGGTACACTCCCTTCTCCAGCACGTACTGCTCGCCAGAGTAGTTGGTGCCCTCGTAGGCCACCCACCTGCCGGGGAATGGGGGGGGCCGGCTCAGCTGGCCGCCGGTGGTCGCCCCCCGCCCCCCGTGCCCACACTCACACGCCGCTCAGCACGTGGATGGAGTGGGTGACAGTGCCGTATCCTGCCAGCTGCGTGTCGGGCAGAGCCTCGCTCAGCTCCACGCTCGCCCCCTCCTCGAAGTCCATCGCCTCGAACAGGACCAGTGCTGGGTCGGAGAAGTCCTGTGGGGAGAAGGAGCCCCCAGCCCGAGCCCCTTGGTCTGTTGGGGGGAAGGGGCTGCAGGCCCAGTGCTCACCATGTGCACATCCAGCGTCCTGCCTCCCCTCGGGGACCCCCGGGAGGCTGGGAGCAGCTGGGAGCACCTGGACCTCTGCATGTGGTGAGTTTGGAGGGTCTCGGGTGGGGGTGGGACCCAGGGGGCTGCCTCTGCCCGCCCACACTGGCTCCTGCCCAAGCGATGCCACCAGCCCTGCCCTCACCGTGCGTATCAGCCGCAAGGACATCAGCTGCTTGCTGTAGCCTCCCCACTGCCTCCAGTCCTGGTACTGCCCTTCCTCCAGCAGGTACTGGTGCCCACGGAAGCCTTCCTTCTCGTAGCCGACCCAGCTGTGGCACAGGCAGACATGGGCAGTGAGGTCTCTGGAGGATTTCCATGTGCCAGGATATGGGGACACCAACTCCAGTGCCATCCTTTCCCCCAGGTCATCCCACAGCCCTGGGCAGCTCCCAGGACTGACCATCACCTTCCCAGCCCACCCCATGCCACTCACCAGCCACCCAGGACGTGCAGGGAGCCCACAGTGGCCAGGGCAGGCTCAGAGAGGCTCTTCAGGTCATAGAGGTCTCTGCTGATGGTGAAGCTGCGGCCCTGGAAACCTGCAGCCTCATAGATCAGCACCTGGGGACAGGGCAGGGTGAGCAAGGCCCCAGGACACAGAGTGGAGGTGAACGAGGTCCTCGGGGATATGGGGGGAGGTGGTGAGCAGGGTCCCGTGGCCAGCCCAGCCCCACAGCTTCCCTGGCACTGCTCTGGCACTCACCTCTGGCTCTCCAGGTCTCTCCACGACAGGGCAGCCCTGGAAGGAGAAGGAGCCCCAGTGAGGCTGTGGTGGCAGGAGGGGACAGGACAGGGACCTCCAATTTCATCCTTTAAAACCTGGGCTGATTTTTTAATTTTTTTCCTTTCCAGAACAACTTCTTTTGTTTTCATTTTTTTGCTTTCCTTCACCACTGACCCTCCCAAGGGCAATTCCAAGAGCTGTGCTCAGCACAGTTCCATGCTGAGCTCTCACTGCTGGGAGATGCTCTTGGCTCTTGGGGTGGCTGTGGCCCCAGCACCCCCACGCCAGCACTCACCAGCCTGATGGGGTGCATGGAGCAGATGGATGGGTCCTTGGCTCCCCAAGCCTTTAAATTGGGGTAGCCTCCTGGCTCCAGGACGTAGGGATCATCATCAAAGAAAGGCTTGGAGTAAACCAACCACCTGGGGGAGAGGGGGAAGGCACCAGAGGATTGGAGAGTCACGGAGTGGCTGGGGTTGGAGAAGCCTTCTGAGACCCATCCAGCCCAGCCTCCAGCCCAGCCTCCAGCCCAGCACCACCACAGCTACTGAACCACCTCCCAAAGCACCACGGCCACACCTTGCCCGAGCCCCTCCAGGGACGGCAACTCCCTGCCCTGCTCCTGGAGCCCACCTGGCACCCACCCAGCCCCACGGCCCCACTCACAGGCCCGAGTGGACGATGATGGAGGCAGCAGAGAGTGCCTGGCCCTGGGTGCGAGTGTCCTCGGCAGAGTCAGTGAAGCGCAGCCTGGCGCCGTCGCCGTTCTCCGCCGCGAAGAGGCTGATCTCGGGGGTGCGGTAGTCCTGGGGGGGCAGAGGGCAGGGCTGGGTGTGCTGGGGGCTGCTCGGCACGGGGTGTGTGTGGGGGGGGGTGTGTGTGTGAGGTGTCCCTGCGCTCACCTGCACCACCCTCTTGAAGGAGCCGATGCGGAAGGGCCTGCTGCCCGCGGGCTGCCCGCTCTGCCCGTAGGCTGCCCAGGGGTTGTCGATCTCCACGTCGCCCTCAGCCAGCACACACTTGCGCCCGTGGAACCTCGGCTTCTCGTACATCACCCACCTGGGGTTGGCAGAGGGTGGGGTGGGAGCAGAGTCGGGGAGGGGAAAGTTCTGCTTTTACCCACGGCCCTGCAGCCGTCGGGAGCTGCGGGGCAGAGCGTGGGTGGGGACCTCCTGCCACCGCGATGCCAGATCGCGGCTGCAGTAATTAGCAGTGTCAGGACTGTCACTCCCCAACCCCAGGCTGGGACAAGCCCGGCGTGGGGAGCTCATGAGCCCCAGGTGAAGCCTCCCTCCACGTCCTCGCCCCACCGCCGTCCCCTACCCGCCTCGGATGACTCGGATGGAGATGGTGTGCGAGAGCTCCCAGGATGTGGCGTCAGGGACGTCGCCCCAGATCTCTCGCTTCTGGCCGGCGAAGCCAGCCTCGGAGAAGAGGATGATCTGGGAGGGGTGACACAGAGGAGCGGTGCTGCTATCCCATCCCACCCCACACCATGCCCCGGGCAGCCCAGCCTGCCCCCGCCATGCTCTCTGTACCTTGCCAGGTCTCGTGTTGATCTTCGGGCAGCCTTCCTTGTCCTCCTGCTGTGAACACCCGAGAGGACAGACGTGTGAGGAGCACGGAGGGACATCAGCTGCAGCAGCCATCTCTCCACAGCCCAAAGGAGCTGCAGCCACAGACTCAAGTCTGGCGTCTGCCAGTCCCTCCCACTGCCCTGAGCAGCCACACCTCGAGCATTCCTGCCCTGCTGGGGCTCAGCCTCCCTGCCTGCTCTGGCACACTCCTGTCACCTGCCCCAGGACCCTCCCATCATCCGTGGTGACTCCCTCGCTTCACTTGACCTGGTCGCCTCCTGTCACCCAGCATGGTACCCTCCCAGCTCTTGACCTAGGATCCTCCTGTGACTCATCCCAATACCCTTCCATCACCCACTCTGGTACCCTTCCATCACCCGTGCCAACGCCCTCCATCCCCCACCTTAGTACCCTCCTGTCACCCATCTCAGCACCCTCCCATCACACCAGGGCTTTTCGTGGCCTCTCTGATGGCAAACCAAAGCCATGTGCTGGGAACATGCCTTAGGACTCAGCCCGCAGCGGCTGCCCGGGAGGGCAGAGCCAGCTGCCAGCTCCCCCTGCCCGCGCTGCGGGATCCACTCACCAGGACGTCAGCAGGACACGGGGACACGGTGCAGTTTGGCTCCTCGGGGACAGGAGCGATACAACCTGGACTCGGCACCTCCAGCGCCACCACCCCGGGGCCAGGCTGGTCACCGGGACCCAGCCCGTTGGTCTCCCCGGGGATGGGCAAGTCCCGGGCGGGCGGCTGGAGCGGGGCAGCGGTGGGGCAGACGAAGCGGCTGTAGAGCACACTGCGGTCCAGCCGCGAGTGCGGCTTGGCCTCGTCCCCCGCCCGGTGCTCCAGGAAGCGGGAGAGCAGCGCCGTGCCCTTGAGGACGTTCCCCCGGACGGGAGCGCTGCGCTCTGCCAAGCCCCTGCCCGCTGCTTTGCCATTTTCCTCCACCTGCCTCAGCGTCCCCAGGACTGAGCTCCCCTCTGCCCGGCCACCTCTGGCCGCGCTGTCCCCAGGCACCCTCTGGTGGGTCCCCGCCAGCGCCCGCTCCTCGGGGCTCAGGTAGGGGTTCTCGATCTCCTCCTCGGGGCTCTCCTCCTGCCGCCCCAGCGGGTCCCGCTCCAGCAGCTCACGTAGAGCCTCGGGGAGGGAAATGGGCGCCCGGGGGGCGACGCGGTCCTCCTGGATGGGGGGCAGGGCAGCGCAGCTACCCAGCGAGGAGGGCCGGGGCTGGCGCGGGGTCCTGGGCGCTTTGCGCATCTCCGAGGGCTCCATATTGCGCAGGGTGTCCACGAAGATCTCCATGTCCACCAGCAGCTCGGGATCCTCCTCGGCCGCCTCTGGGGGGCTCTCAGCCAGGGGCTCAGGGGCTGGGGGTTCACAGGGGGGCTCTGGGCTGTTCTCAAGCTCTTGGGCTGTGCCCTGGGGATCCTGCATTGATTCGCTCCCCTCCAACTCAGCCTCAGCCTTTGGCGATGCTGGTGCATTGGATGAGGGCTCTGGACCATCACTTCCATTCAAGGAGGGGTCTTCGGGGGTGCCGCCGGCTTCTGGGGGGCTCTCTGTCCTCAGCGGCGCGGTGGAAATGTTGCTGTCCTCATCTGCCTCGCTGCCTTCTCCCGCCCCAGCTGGACCAGCCTGGCTGCCGGCGTCCTCTGAGGGGCACTGCGGGGAGCTGGTTCTGCTGGTTTGTGGGTCCCCAGGCCTGTCACCACCGCTCAGAGTTGCCTTCACTGGCTCAGCTTCGGCTTGAGCTGAGTGTTTGTCCCCAGGGCATCCCTCAGCCACGAGCCCGGTGGCCTCTGCGGTGCCCGGAGAGCTCTCGCTGCCATCCTGCCCGTGCCTCTCCTGCTGTGCCGGGGTCACCGTGGCACCACCAGCCTCATGCTCCCCATTTTGGGCTTTCCTTCCCTCCACCACCCCGGACCGCGTCCCGGCTGCATCCCTGCCCGTCCGCAGCACCGTGACGTGCCTGGGTCTGGGTAGGGCAGGGGCGCAGCCGCCCTTGACAGTGCATGTGGCACCGTCACCCTCCCCAGGACCCGCCGCGGGACGCTCAGTGGGTCGGGTGGGGAGCAGAGTGCCATGCACGTAGCTCTCTCTGTGCACGGGCATCTCCTGAGTGGTGCCCGCCGGTGGGGCGTTGCCATCACCACCGGTCCCCACCTTCCCCCTCTCATCCTGCCGTCGAGGCTTCTGCGCCGGGGAGTAAACCTGGGAGAAGATGGGACCGTGCGCGGTGCAGTCCCGCAGGAGGCTGATGGAGGAGGAGCAGCGCTCCCGCTGTGTCGGGGTGCTGGGCCCGCTCCCTGTCTTCTCCACGATCTCCTTCTCCCAAGCCTGCAGCAGAAGGGAGACGCGGGAGGGGCTTCCCTCCCGGCCCCGAGTGCTCCCCGCGTTCTCCAGGCGCCGAGACACCAGCGAGACCTTCTGGAAGCGAGACCTGCCCCCGGGGCCGGGAGCTGCCCCTGCCGCCTGCTTCATGCTCAGCTCCACGCTGGAGACAAAGCCCCCGGGCTTGGCCTGCCGGAACGAGGGATCCATGCCGGGGGGCACGGGCGGGGTCTGCCAGGCTGGGGCTGGTGGAGCTGCGGGGAGAGAAGGAGATCCTGGGGGAGGTGAGCAGAAACCACCCCTCAGAGATCACCTCTGGCCCCTGAGCCAGACACAAACCACCCCAAACCTCCTTCTGATCCTGCAGGATATTCGGGGGGGACTGCCATGAGCACAGACAGTGGCTTTGGGGGTCTCAGGATGCTCATGGCTTCCATCCTGGTACGTGTGTGTGGACATCATGGACCCCTCAGCCTGCCTGTGCCAACACTCCTACATCCAGCAGAGACTGGGGGAGGCTTCACCACACTGCCAAGGTGGGCTCCAGCAGAGCTCGGTGGGCTCCAGCAGAGCTTGGTGGGCTTGCACAGCAGGGGTGAGTGTGCAGGACCTGGCCAGGCCGTGCTGTGCCCCCGAGCTGTGGGATGAGTCAGACGGGCAGCAGAGCTGCGCCGAGTCAGCAGAGGCAGCAAACAAACAAACCCACAAAGCAGGAGGGAAGCTGCTTCCCAGGGCAGCAGGGGCTGGCCAGGACCAGGCCTGGGGCTGGGGCACCTGTGGCATTCATGGGAGGAGATGGAGACCTCAGCAGCATCTTCCCTTGGCTTTTCCCTGCTGCTTCCCAAGGCTGGGATGGCTCCATCCAGGCCTGCAGCCCCAGCAGCAGACTGCACTGATCACTCAGAGCTGGCACCAAGCTGGCACCCAGCACCCTGTGCCCTTGTGCTCGGTGCTGCAGAGGGGGCATCGCTGTGGTCCCCAGGGTCAGGACAGGGGACAGGGACACTCAGGCTGCTTGGGCTCAGGGGAGTGCTGGTGGAGGTGTCACTGTGCTGTGGCAGTGTCCCTGCCCCAGATAGGTTTTATTGCTGGGTTGGGGTTAAGGGAGCAGCTGACACAGCAGGTGCTGGGGAGGGAGCCGAATGTGTCCCAGCATCGCAGCATGTCCCAATTAGGAGATGTTTGCTGTCACCTCCTGGCTACAGGGACAGCAACAGGAGTCAGGGCTTTGGGCTAAGGGCAGGCTGAGCTTGGGGCATCCCAGGCAGGGATGGGGACATCTCCCTGCACAACCCTTAGGGCTGGTTCCTCCAGGGGACAGCTTGGGAGAGGGCCCTACAGTGAGCACAGGTTGGGCTCCACCAGTCCCTGAGTGGGGTGGGGGGAGGCCAGGGCCAGGGGCAGGCAGAGAAGCTCTGGGTGCAGGCAGCTGCCTGCCCCTTCTGCCAGCCTGCCACGCACCCTCTGTGTCTTGCTCTCCCCAGCCCAGCAGGTCTTTCCGGTAGAGATAGGAAGAGTTTGTGTCATTTTCTAGAAGGTGATGAGACCTCGTCTGGGGCAGGCAGCACTGCTCGAGGCTGCGACCAGCCTGGGTGGGGCCACACATCTGCATGGGCAAAGGCACAGCTGGAACCTCAGGGTCACAGGGATGGGTTCAGTCAGCAGTGCAGAGGTGTGCTGGGGCAGGGTGGGTGTCAGAGGGAATGGCCAAGAGCAGGGTGAGGCTGGAGGGAGCTGAGGGGTCTGTGGTGGCACAGAGGCCCCTCCATGCTGGGGGTGGGTTGGCAGTGCACAGGGACGTGACCCTCTCTGCCCTGTGATGTTGCCATCCCACTGCAGATGGAGCTGCCTGGCACTTGGCTGCACCCCAGCCTGGCTGCACCCCAGCCTTGCTTCAGCCCTGGTTTCTCAAGCTCTTGCTGGTGGTGCCCAGCCCCGCCGTGCCCGTGGCCCCGGGGTGGCAGCAGGACAGAGACGCCAGCTCCGTGCAGCACTGGGTGCTGGGGGGAGGTGGAAGCTGCTGACTCAGCATCTTGGCTGCCTCTTGCCCGGAGCTGAATTTCCAAAGATCTCCAGGTCTGCCCTTCCCACCCCATCCCTGCAGCTGGATCCAGCCCCCAGTGCCACCCTGTTGTGCCCAGTGCCCCACTGGCCTCGGGAGAGGAGGTCACCCAGGGGCCCTGCTCTGCCCTACCACCTCTTTGTTTTTTCTTGCTAAAAATATTTCCTGCTGCAACAGTGAGTCAAGGACAGAAGGACAGGAGGGCACAAGGACAAGACCTGCCAGCTGCTCCTGCCAGCCACCCCTGCCCGCCAGGACGTGCTGCCCTGGATCCCAGTGGTATTGCCACGCTGGGGCACCCAGCACAGCTCCTCATTTCCCCCTCAGCCAACCTGCTGAGCTCATTCGCAGCCTCCCAGCATCCCAGAGGCTCTCCCAGCATCCGGCCCAGATCTGCCAGCACCCGAGCGAGTGGCACAAAGTGCCACTTAATATTCAGCAGGGACAAAGGGGCCAAGGGCAGCGGCCGCGGCTGTCTTTGAGCCTGTGACCACGGATTAAGCTGAGCCTCTGGCCACGCCGGGCCGAGCCCCAGCGCCGCGGGCTGGGAGCGGAGCTGCCACCTCCAGGAACGTCACGGATTAGGCTTGGGTGGCTGCGGTGCCAGCTGGGGTTCATGGCGAGGGCAGGGAGCTGTCATCTGCCCTTGCCTGCCCCCGTGTCACAGCAGCCCTGTGCCCTGCGGGGAGGAAGGGGCACGGGGGCCGTGGGGAGCCGCCCCCCGCCCCAGCCCCGGCGATGAGGCCACCAGAGCTGGAGGAGCTCCAGCTCAGCGCAGAGACTGCCCAGGAACTTTGGTGGCAGGAGTGAGGTTGCATCTCCAGCAGCCCCCCGAAATAGGGGACTGAAGGTGAGCAGGACAGAGCTGAGCTGAGCCCCCTCCTCCCAGCCCCAGCCCCAGCCCCTCTCCCTGGCCAGTGCTGATCCTGGGGGAACAAGGACACATCCCAGCACCTCCCAAACCAGGCCGTGGGCCGAAGCACAGGACAGCCCCCACGGGTGGCAGCCAGGACCGGAGCCTTCCTGTCCTCCAGCTCCCAGCACCAGGAAACTTCCCTCTCTACCAGCACCTGTGCCAGCTGGGCTGGCCCAGGCAGCACCCAGTGCCCGGAGGTCCTCCCACCCTGCACCCACCCCATACCTGCTGGCCGAGGGTCCCACCGTGGGGGTGCAGGCAGCGAGCTGGGTGCTGTGCTGTGCCGTGCCGTGCCGTGCCCGGCGCCTTCTGGGGGTGCTGCTCCCTGCACAGCCCAGCTGGGCGGACCGGCAGAGTCACCCTCCGAGCACCCAGCCCTGAGCACCCAGCCCTGAGCACCCAGCCCTGGCGCAGGGAGGTTTGGCATTCCTCAGGTGCTGACAGGCGCGGAGCCGGTCGGGCTGGTTCCCAGCGCCCAGCGCCTCCGTTTCCTCCGACTCAGCAGCGCCGGGAGGGAGCCCGAACGGCCTGGGGTGACTTTGGACCCCCCCCGCAGATCCCTGCCCGGCCACCCCCTCCCCATCGCCCATCGGGGTGAGGGTGGTGGTAGCCTTGGGTCACCTCGGAGGGGATCTCAGTCCCCGGCTTTGTCACCACCACCCTGGCCAGGCTCGGCAGGGCCGTGGGGTCCCAGCACGCTGGTGAGGGACTGCGATTGAAGCCAGATTAATAAACCACGTGTGGGGG
>VWZI01013889.1:780038-802625 GCA_013396835.1 Psilopogon haemacephalus | reverse complement strand
TTCTGACAGAAAAAAAAAAAAAAAAAAAAAAAAAATCAGTTGTTAAAATATTCCTGGAAAGTAAACAGAAAGTGACAAAACCCTTAAAGAAAAAGGAACTGCCTGGAAAACTGGACATAGGAGTGCTCATCGTTATGCACAATGGTGAGATGCTCTCAGCTTTTACTCCCAGCAGGATATTTTGTGATAGTCCAGAGGAGGGCCATGAAGATGATCAGAAGGCTGGAGCACCTCTGCTATGAGGGCAGGCTATGAGAGTTGGGGCTCTGCAGCCTGGAGAAGAGAAGGCTTCAAGGAGACCTTATAGCAGCCTTCCAATATCTGAAGGGGGCCTACAGGAGGGCTGGGGAGGGACTATTCACAAGGTCTTGTAATGACAGGACAAGGAGTAATGGGTTTAAACCGGAAGAGGGGAGATTTAAACGGGATATTAGGAGGAAGTTCTTTCCAGTGAGGGTGGTAAGACACTGAAATGGGTTGCCCAGGGAGGTTGTGGCTGCTCCCTCCCTGGATGTGTTCAAGGCCAGGTTGGATGAGGCCTTGAGCAACCTGTTCTAGTAGGAGGTTTCCCTGCCTATGGCAGGAAGTTGGAACTGGATGATCTTTGAGGTCTCTTCCAACCTAAACCATTCTATGATTTCTCAAGCCTTCTTCTTAAATTTGACAAGATTTTTTTCTTTTATTTGTTATGGACTTCTGGGGTTTTTTTTAGTTTGAGTTGTTGTTTGGGTTTTTTTCTGATCCTTCATTTATGATATCTCATCCCAGATACAAGAAAATTTGCTACAATGCAATAGACATTTTCTGGATTCCTCTACTTCTGAGAATATATGTCTACTTTGAATTATATTTTTAACCTGGGAATTATAAATATTAATGTATCTCTCGGGTAGGTAAACCCAGTGAGCAGATGTAGGAAGCAAGGAGCTTGCTCTGATCTTGGAGGTGCAGCAATGTTTCAACATATGTTTGTTGATATGGAGAGAGAGGAGACACACACAAACGCAAACCATTCCACGATTAGCGATGTGCATCATGTAGGAGGGAGAGCTCAGCTCTCTGAAGGATGGGGTGTTAGGCAGGGGGCTGGAGACCAATTATTTGATCCAGGGCAGCAGCTGTCTTCATTATCTCTGGGCGCCTCCTTTACTGCAACTGGCTCCAAGGCAGCCGTGACTTCTGTGTGCCAAAATGATCGATGAGAGAAGACCCCATATCCCTTTACTCTGTACAAATGGGCTCAAGCAATTTGCAGCATGCCATCAGCTAATGAGGAGAGAATAATCATTTTGAACCATTAAATGAAAAAGATTATGGCTGACTTCATAATGCCCAAGTTTTGAGGAGGAAAAAAGCCAAATGTAATCATCACTGATGCACTTCCCTTGTCCTGGAATCATCACATTTCTGTTTATCAGAAACTGTCCCTCTGTTTCTTCTTTTTGAGGACAGATCGACTATGAAACATTTTTACAATGCTGTACATGCTATGGACAGACATTTTTTTTTCTGGATTGTCCTCACAAGGATTACCAAGCCCTCCTTCTTTTGCAGTTTAATTCTGTCTGCTTTTTGTTCTCTGCCAGACATTTTGTATTGTCAAACTTCTATATGAAAAGTCTTCTACAAAGGATGTGCTACTGACATTATTTTCATTCAATTTGCACAGAACAGTGATTGTGGAAATAAGCATCCTTTCTTTGAATGAGTTGACATTAGGCCCTTATATACTTAGATGCTTCGTGTTTCAAGATAATGAAAGAGAAGAGTATCTTGGTAAAGTATCTTGACTTCTTTGGGGATAGGTGGCTGTGAAAGACCAATTTGAGGCAAAGCGCAACTTTCATCACAGAATGAACTGCACCATTTCAGACTTTGGCTTGGCAAAGTCTGAGGAATTTATTTATTTTCACTTGTAATCTTTATTATATGTCTAAGACAACTAGCATTATGTGCCAGCTCCTTCCCGTGACAGGCACACAGCAATAGTTAAACATACCAGGAAGTACAGAGAAACACACTCACAAATGCACAGAAAATGAACGGAGCAGCAGTTGTTTACCCTGCTAACGCAGAGTTTTACTTCATGATGTGATAGGTGACATGTCGCTTCTCACAACCTTTTTCTCTCATTGTGGAGTTGTTTTTACCATGGGTCTTGTGCATCAACAATACCTTTAGCTGAGTAGCACATAAACTAAACTGCATCTGATGTTGTTATTGCAGAACCTATTTTCTTTATTCTAGACACCTTTCCTGCAAACTCAGGTTAAGTTTCAGCACAAGAAGAAAATCGCAGAGCAGAGTGCACAGCGCCAGATGAAAATACATTCAGCACACAACCAGAAATAGAAGCCATTTGCAAAGGAGGTAGCCCATTGCCTGGAAAGGTTTGTTAGCACATTTCGAGTCGTCATGAAGCTCTGATTCACCCTCATTAGCTTGTGCCCAGAGGGGAACTCAGCATTGTTGAGCTGCAATGGTGTTATCCATGTAGGGATGTATGTCTACACTGCACAAAGGTGTGACTTGCTAGACTAGAAACCACATGCTATGACAGGCCAAACTCTCAGGTTATATCTCATTCTAATCAAAAGTATGATGGAAGTGTGTGCAGACATATCTAACCAAGCTTTCAACACTTTTATCTGCCTTCAGAGTAGCATCCAGCACAAGTTCTGTGAGATTTGGATAGACCTTCTCTCCAAAGTCTCAGAAGCAAGACTTTTCCTGTAAAACTTAGAGTGGGAGGTGTAATACCACTTTCCTGGAAAACCTCCAGAAGAAATTTGCAGACTCAAAAGATTAAAGATCACAGATAGGCTCATGGATGCAAATATGAACCTCTCAAAAATGTGGTGCTGCTTCTAATAAGTTCAGACTCACCTCAGATGAAAGCATCACCTTAGGATGTTTATCCAAATTAGTGACAGTTATTCAATGTCATAAAAGTTTTGCGTGTACCTTTTCTATTAAAAAATGAGCAAATATCCTTTTTTTGCATATACCTTTTATGTTAGAAAGGCTCTTGAAGATAACACTGCTAAACATTGCAACACTAATTCAAGGCTCAACTGAGAGCCTACATACAAATACAGAAGAGCTGTAGCTTTTTGAAAATAAATTACAGTGTAAACAGACAAGACAAACATTACTGAGGGAGGACAGCATTGTAAAGATGTGACCTGCAGGGCTGTATTGGACAATTCAGGAACAGACAACAGTAAGACGCTAAGAACAAAATCCATCGAAGTCAAAGAGTTTTACCACAGAGCTCAACAAAGTCAGGATTTCAGCCCAGATGGATCCCAAAATGATGGGGGGTTCTGCATTTACTCCACTCTTTCAAAGCTGAGGAGTGTAATGGTTTTATAATTTATTTGTTCTTCATGCCTGAGTAGTCACAGGCACAACAGAAGATTGTCAGGAGGCGACACCAGTAAGCCAGCTAGATATATACCAGTGGTTATAAGTTGGATGCATTTCTGCTGATTTCAACTTTGTTAGCCACAACTATGGCCTCCAAGAATTTCAGTCAGCAGGTCCATTACACCAGCAACTCAGTGTTCAACATTGTCAGCTTAAACTGACAACTGTCTCAGCTCCAAGAACATTTAAGAGCCTTTTATCTTGCTATTTATAGTTGAAGTTTTAAGATTTAAGTAATATTTTCAAGCTCTTTTCTCTGTCCAGAAGGGTAAAAATCATAAAAAAGACTGAAACAGTATTCAGAAATGTTAGAGTCTTACCTCTTGCAGAATTTCAACATCCTGGCCTCAAAGAAGAAGTTGTAGCATCACAGATTGGAGAAATGGCAACTGCATTGGTGAGGCAGAGTTCAGGAAAGCGGTAACAGCAGTGAAGGCTTCTGCATGGAGCAGAAATAGTGCAAGAAGATCACAGGCCTTGTTCTGGCACACAGAGTTACTCGGAAGTTCTCTCTATGAAGGCTGAATCAGCTGCCCATGTGAGCAACTGACTTGGGCAAAGCCCTTCTGCCTGAATGCCATCCCTGATCCTCATTCTTGAGTTGGATCAAGTCTTCCAGGATAACTGGAACATTTACAGAGTTTTGGCTTATCCTGCTTTCTCAGGTAAACAAGGCTCGTGTGAATTTTTTGAATGCATTCTGTTCAGATTTGCCCAAGTCTGAGAGCAGCATAAAGCTCTTCATGGAAACAACCTTTTACAACAGGGATATATAAGATATGTTTAGAGGTTACATGTAGCCTGGAAAGTCACTTTTCTAGCCCACCAGCATCAGAGGGACATGGGATTTATTTCAACTTGTTTTTGAAAGAAGAGTTTTAAATTGCTCAGTCACCCATGCAGGTCTGGACCATCTGCAACTTCTGTTGTCTCTTCCAGGTCAAACAAAAAGGGGAGAAGTGTCATGTCTCAGTCAGAAAAGTTCTTCATTTGGCTGCTGCTTATGGAAATATTTACTTAAATAATTATTTCCAAACATCTCTGCTATTAGTTTTCATGTTCTTTCACAACTATGCTTCGTATTTCTCCCTTGTAACTTCTGCCTTTGCACCACCATCTTCCATGCGGTACAGTCTGCAGAACACTGAAAAGTCCAGCTCTGTTACACCCAAATTTTCCCATAACTGTTTGACTTCACTTGCAGGCTGAAAGAGAAAAATGAGCATCTCCATAAGCCTTTTGAGATGTAAGGTACATAGGCAATAAAAAAGGATCATCACATGGTAACAGAAGTGGAATATTTGTCTATTCAGAGATCACTGTATTCTACTGCACAGCAATTTCACTCAGGATCAGGTGCCCCAGGCTATGTGGTTGCTGTGTAAAAAGCAGCTCCACACCTTATGAAAGCATGTAACCCTGTATGACAAATGGGAAATTATTACACAATAATTATATGCCCTTGCAAGACCTGATTGCTGGTACCTATCACTCTAAAATGTATCTTCTAAGATTGCTATCAGGTGGCTCACACTGTAACACTCTCTCATCTTGTGCTTTCCCTTTAGAACTGGCAATGGATGATTTTCACTGGCCATCTTCCATAGACTGCATTTGAAGGATCTCAAAGCACCTGCAGAAGAGCAATCTGCAAGCTGACTACGGAGAGGATGCAATGGTGGTCACAGCTGAAGCTCCAGAGATCTACCTGCATACTTTCTGGTTCCTCTCAAATACTGGAATAATAGCCCTGCTTGCATTTTCTTACTAAGTCTGTCCTTCAAGACAGAGAAATATCTTTTATTACACTACATTTCTAGTACCTAGCACAGCAGCATCCTCAGCTCTGTCATACATATAGTCCTTATTGTGCTACAGATAAGGAATAGTAACACCCTCACTGCCAATTTGTAGCTGCACCTATTTATGTCAAAGGGGCTCATCATCACTAGCCGATTAAAACGGGTTGCTGCTAATCAGAGGCAATGAAGTTCTTGTGGGAGAAGTGCTGACATGGGGAAAGAAAGCGATTAAATATCATTAGCTATCTTTTATGATATCAGAAGAGGCTGCCTCCCTGAGCCAAGTTAACTCCCACTTACTCATTGATGCACTGGAGGATATTTTCTGAAGGATTCAGCCATATGGCTTTCATTCGTTACAACTCTTCCTCCTTGTGTGAGCACTTTGCTTACCACTCTGATAAATCCAGCCAAGATACGCAGAAGCAACCAGCACAATTTCCTCATACTTTCTAAAGTACTTGAAAGTATTTTGAATTCTTATGAATTTTGGAGGGAGTGGGGGATGATTTTGTTTGTTTTTCAAATGAGCTGAGCTTAGTCTGAACTTCCAAACACCAAGGAAGGAGTGATGTTTAGGTGTCTGCCATCGTTCATTCCAGCATATTATCAGAGAGATCTTTTAAGAAGCATGCAGCTCAAAGGATCCTGCTAGGGCTAGGGCCCTGTTGTCCTAAACACTGTATCCACAGAGTAAAACACATTTCCTATCCTCTCAAAACAGCAAAAGAGGAACAAAATAAAGATATCATGAGAGAGAAGAGGCTCAGCACAGTAAAGAGCATTTTGTAGTTATGCTTCAACTCAACTGCCTAGAGAATATCAATTCTGGATTCTGAACAGAACAGAGCTGTCTCTGTTCTCTCCATGGGCCATGGTGGGCAAGCTTTTCTCGTACCTAAAACAACTCCACACCACCTGTAGGTGGCAAAGCAGAGACCAGCTGGGTTCCAACAAAACACTGGGTTGGTAGTGCTGGGGTTACTGTATTTACAGGAGGGCTTGTGGGCACCTCACTCCCTTTTCCAGATCTCTATTTTGCTAAAGAGCATAGCTTAGTCATTACATCTGTGTTTCCCATTTCTGGTGGTTCAGGAGTTATCTGCACCCCCCCTGCTTCTGAAATCACTCAGATTAGACTCAGCCACCTGGAAATTAAGGAATGAAGCTTTATATTTACAGCTCAGCAATATATACAAGCAGATATTTACAATATATTACAAATATTTACAGATATATAAAACAAAAAGGTAATACAGAAACACCACACCCCTCCCAGAGATCACAGTCCCCAAGAGGAGTTCCCAACCACTTTACCTTCTTCCCTCCACTACCCAATCTTATCCCAGTATCTGTCTTATGTGCCAGGTAAGCAAGGAAGATCAGCCAAGGGGGGTTAGAAGCAAGAATTTATTAGTCGGGTTACACAGATTCAGCTAGAAGCCATAGAGAGAGGTCAGCAGCCAGAGCAACCTGAGCAGCTCTGCCTTATCTATGTTTGGGTTCTTACTTTTGTATTGGTCAGCAAACATATGAGTGAAGGAGACATCATCATGTTTTTCTTTCTCAACCTATTTCTCATCAAAATTCTCCAATTAGCCTCAAACCAGCACTACCATTCTTGATAGATAAAAATAACTGAGGTGGTTTGGAAGTTCCTTGTCCCCTGCACACTGTGAAATTGCCCAGGCTAGACTCAAAACAGCTGGAAATTAAGGAAACAAAGCTTTATATTTACAGCTTTGCACAATATACAAGCAGATATTTGCAATGTTTAACAGATATTTACAGATATATACAGTGAAAAAAATAATACAGAAACACCACAGCCCTCCCAGAGATCAAAGTCCCTAAGAGGGGTTTTCCAACCACCCTACCATCTTCCCCCCACTTCCCAATCTTATCTCACCATCTGTCTTATGTGCCAGATAAGTGAAGGTATATTGGCCAGGGGGCATTAGCAGCAGGAAAGTAGTTAGTGAAGTTATTCAGATCCAGCTAAGAAGGCAGGGAAAGAGATGTAGTAGCCAGCACAGCTCAAAACGGTCTGTCTTAGCATAGAATCATAGAATGTCAGGGGCTGGAAGGGACCTCAAAAGCTCATCTGGTCCAGCCTCCCTGCCAGAGCAGGATCACCCAGAGCAGATCACATTGGAATGCATCCAGACAGTTCTTGAATATATCCAGAAAGGGAGACTCCACAACCACCCTGCAGAGCCTATTCCAGTGCTCTGTCACCCTCACAGGGAAAAAATTTTCTCAGGTTCACATGGAGCCTCCTCTGCCTCAACTTGTCCTGTCACTGAGCATCAACAAAAAGAGCCTGGCTTATATTTTGTTTGGGTTCTAACTTTATACCTTTTTTTCCCAATTACTTCAAAACAGCACAACACCTAATGCCATTTTTTTCATACATGAGGATCTGAGGCTGCAGGGGCACTATGTACTTGGTGGCACAGGTGTTACATTTAACAGAGTCATATGTGACTCCTAAGTTTCTATTTGCAAGGTCCCTGCATTATCCATTCCTTTGAAATTTTTATTGGGTGCTATGTTAAAAAAGCATAATGGTTGGGAACAATAAAATCTCACCAAGGAGATCAAGTTAGCAGTAAATAAGAAGCTGAAACAGGAGCTGAAGACAGTGATTAATTTTGGCAATGTAATGAAATGGCACTGAATTAAAAGTGCCTGTAAATACATTCTGAGATATTTTTTTTCCCATCCTTCCTGCCTTGTGATTATTTTCTGGTTTGGCAGAATATTTCCTAAACACTGAGTTATATCCTGACACTGTTAGTGCCTTCTCAGCTACTGTTGTCATATCTCTCATATTTTGGTTTTGTTTTTTACTCTATCGTTACTCATCAGATATTAGCATCTAATGAAACCTGTGAACACAAGTGGACAAATCCTCATTGAAATCAGGTAGGCTTTCAGAACACCTCAGGAGCTCTGTTGATTTGCTTTAGTTGGTAATCTGATACAATGACTTCACATGTACTCCAAATCATAAAACAAAATGTGTCAGCCCCTTCCAAACAGCTTCCTGCTCCCTTTACATCATGATGTGATGCTATTTTTCTCATGTGCAGCAAGTGGTTTTTACAGAATCTAAATTAATTTTCCACATTACCTGCTTCAAGCACAAGCTTGCATAAAAGATCACAAGCATGTTAAGCTTTAAAACCCCCCCACATTTTTCTTGTATACAGTAAGAGGCCACTCTTACATGAGGTTAGGGTGTGTAAGGACACCAAAATTAAATCTAGTACAGCATAATTAATCTTTCACTGCACCCCATGCTGTACCAGGCAGCACTATTTTATTTTTAACATACTTAGGCAAGCCAGAACTCTAATAATAGATGCTGCAAGAAGTGCTGGAATGTGAACTCTTTGTACAACCTCTGCCTTCATGCCCTATCTTCAAGATTTCCTCCAGCTCAGTCATGATGCCTCTAAGACCCTTCATGCAACTAGGCAAGGTGATTGACTTATTACTTCTAGGACTTGTACACATGGGTTAACATATGTGAAAACATGCCTTTGCCACTATTAATTCATCTGCCCTCAACATTCCACTCCTATTTCATCCACTCACTTTTCAGATTAAAAGTGCTGTGGGGGAAGGGAAAATACTATCTCTCAGGGTCAGATTGATGGAGGGAAGGAGCCAAAGGATGCTGTAGCCACCCCAGACTGCCTGGGGGGAGGGATCTTGTCTACTCTAGCCTAGCTGAAAACTACTCCCACCTTCTGTCTTAAATGGCTGTATGGCCTATTCTAACAATGAATACCTGACATCAAAATGTTAACACATATAATTATTTTCTTTGTTTAATTTTTTTTTTAAGAATATTTGGTAGCCAGAAATAATTACAGTGATGGCCCTGAAAATATTTATAGTTCTAGCTATAGCTTAAACAGCCACAGTGGATTTTTCACAACACTTCCTTAGCTAAACCAGAGACCTGTGAGACTATTACAGCTCTTGACCAGGGAGATGTCATCCTGGATTTGTATTTTTGTTTCTCTCCATGTGGTTGAGAGTTGCCCCTTACGGTAGTGAGGGGACACAAAGACTCCAACAGTAATGATGATGCTATTTCATAAAAGAGTGATCATTTCAGAGGTGTCACTGCTGGAAGAAAAACACATTTACAGTCTCTGAAAGATCCCTCCTTTCCAGTAGCCATGTCTCTTCAGGATGCGGCATGGGCATTTAGGTCTGACTCTTTCATCAGCGGAGCTGTGTCACAACACTGGCACAGGTTACCCAGGGAAGTTATGGATGCTCCCTCCCCAGAGGCATTCAAGGCCAGGTTGGATGAGGCCTTGATGGCCTGTTCTAGTGGGAAGTGTCCCTGCCTATGGCAGGGCATTTGAACTAGATGATCTTTGAGGTCCTTTCCAACCTAAACAATTCTATGATTCTATGGACACCTGGGACCTTCCTCACAAAGAGCCACGAGAAGGATTGTGCCTTGTCATCCAGTCAGGGAAAGTGCTCACAGTGCATTACTACAGTCAGACCGGATCAGAGCAGGCACATCTTGACCAGCACCAAAGATGCTCCACAAACTGCTGTGCACCCTGAAAACACACTCTTCTTATATATCTTGGTCTCCCTGCAAGCATTTCAGTATATCAAAGAAATAATTCAGACTGTCTTTGGTAGAGTCAACATGGCACAGGAATGCTGTGAAATGCATGACACAAACCACAAAACTCCAGTATCATCTATTATCTCCTAACTGAGCTTGGAACTCAGACATGATTTGTCAACAGTTACAATAAAATCCTCTCAGATTCTGAAAGCATTTATACTTACTACCTACCATCAATTCCGTTAGCGATGGAATTTCCGTAGGCTTGGATTTTCTTCACTTGAGTGAAACCTAGAGCTTTTGAATCTGTTTGGCACCGAAAAATAGGCCCCCAAGGGGCAAATTCAAAATCAAGCCAGCATGGTATATAATAAGTTTCCAAGTGTCAGCTGAACCACAGTAACTGCCCACATATTCAATCACAGCCTTGGGCAAAGGTGCAGCAACTTACTAAAACAAAACTTGAACTGCATAACCTGAGCCCACAGTAAACCTTAGAGGAAAACAACAGTGTGAGATGAGTATTAGCACAAACCCTGCAAGGATTAGTCAATGAAGGTCCCCTCCAATCCTTTCTATTGTCATTATTTTTCCCATAAAATTATTATATTAGAGTGGGTTGAAAAATGGATCACAGAACCACAAACATTTTAATTTTACCATCAGCATAAATGCTGCCTTACAGTTGTCTGCATCTACAGATTCTCCTGTCTGTGCTGTACCTAGACAAGCAAAACCAAGCCACAGTCCTTCCTCTGAACCACTACAGTTTAATGTGAAAAACAGCAACCAACCCCCATCTGCATCTTTTCTGGCAAGCGCTGCAGAAAGCTGCAAAAGAGGAGAGGGAAAACAGAGAACAGCAGCAAAGTCGCCAAAATCTAAAGCCAGCCTCCTCTCTGTGAGACCCTGCTGATCAAGCCAAAGAAGATGTAAAGAAGCCCAGCATAGAGATGGCTCTGTGGAAGGCTTGGAGGACAGTATTTAGCTGCAGGACTATGGGGAGTTGAGGGCAGCAAATCAGTAGTGCCACATCTCGGCTACTTGAAACCTCTGTTTTGCAGTGGAATCCAATGCAGAAGAGAGAGAGAGAGATGAAGAGGTGCCTGGGCATGCTGTCACTGGAGTTTGGGAAATAATTTTAAAATAAAGGGATTTAAATATTCATGACTACATCATTTTTTAACATGCCTCTTTTCTTCCACTGCCTTTCAGTGAATCAGAGTTGCAACTAGGAGCAACTCTTGGGCTCCAAAACCTATAAGAACTACTTCCTGAGCAAATGAAGCTCCTTTCCATAGAGTCTGCAACTAAAACAGAGGTTTTAGTGATGCTCAGACTGAAGCACAAAAAAGACTGAGATGTCCAAGTCGTTCAACAACTTGTCTCATAGAAACTCAGGAAAAACTCAGGTCCAGACTCAGTCTGACAAGAGTCTTCTCAAAGCTGTTCCCCACAGACGAAGGCACAGTGTTCAAGGCTATTCAGTGTCCACATGGCCTCTAGCCTCACAGCTCCTCACCTATTCATCTCCACTTTTTATTACTATCTGAAATAGCCAGATAAATCCATCTAATCTGCCTATTGTATTTTTAATGTACCTATTACTGAAGGATTTATTCTAGGCAATATGGCTTGGCTATCCATGTGCTATTATCTGATCTAACATCCGGAGGCAAAAGTTTTATGAGCCTGAATACAGCCAGCACTGATCACATTGTGGTTTCACTCAGCATACTCTTTTCCTCTGGAATACATTTGTGGTGGCATTTCCCTGCTGATTATCATCGTCTAGGAAACTGTTATTCAAACAACGGTTTTAAAAGAGGTTGGAGTGTAGTTACTGAAGGTCACCTCAGGACTACACTCAGGTGACAAAAATGTTGTGATTTTTGCATCATTCCTTGTGAACTAAGCTTCCTATGCTGACCATAGGAACCCAGTTCCTGCATTCTTGGACACAAAGAAAGCAAAGATAATTTGTCTCAGTTGGCCATAGATTTCTGATGTGGACAAGTTGTTGAGTAGACCAAAAATCCATTGTCTACCTAGCTGGACCTGGGATATGACACAACTTGCATAGCTACAAGTGTGCATTCAAAAAAACTTTCCAGTATTGGCCTTGTATGCACCCAGTATATCAAATTTCTTTATTGTTCTAAAATCCACAAACTGGGTGAGGCCACTCTTCTCCTTATAAAGCACATAAACCAGTGCCACTAATTGCTTTTCAGGTCTACAGCAAACCCAGAGGAATTAATCTATAAAGAGCAGATGGGATGGGATGGGATGGGATGGGATGGGATGGGATGAGATGGGATGAGATGGGGTGGGATGGGCTGGTATATCACAGAATGCTAAGGGTTGGAAGGGACCTCCAGAGATCAGAGAGTCCAGACACCCTGCCAATGCAGGGTCACCTAGGGCAGGCTGCACAGGAACGCATCCAAGCAGGTTCTGAAAGTCTCATGAGGAGACTCCACAACCTCTCTGGCCAGCCTGTTCCGGTGCTCCATCACCCTCACCATAAAATGTCTCCTCATACTGGGTGGAATCTCCTGTGTTCCAGCTTGTACCCCTTGTTCCTTGTCCTATCACTGGGCACCACCAAACAGTGATGAAACAATGGTTTTGTGGTTGTTTTGCCCCAGCTGGGGGCCAAATGCCCATCAGAGCCGCTCTATCACTCCCCCTCTTAAATGGACAGGGGACAGGGGAAAATATAACAAATGACAGCTGTAAGACAGAAGCAATTTAATAATTAAAATAAGCAAAAGCTACAGACCACACGGAAGCAGGAGCAGAGAGAGATGTTAATCTCTACTTCCCATCAGCTGGATGATGTTTTGGTCTTGGGAAGCAGGGCTATCTGTGCCTGATGGTTACCCCTGGAGAACAGATGCCATGGATGAATCTTCCCCAGACTTCCTTCTATTACCTCATTCTTTTATCTGAGCTGACATCATATGGCATGGAATATCCCTTTGGCCAGTCTGGTTCAGCTGTGTCCTCTCAGCATCTTGAGGGAGATGTTGAAAAAAAAAACAAAAACCAACAAAAAAACCCTCAGCCTAGGTGCTCAGCTTAGCAGTAGCCACAACACTGCTGCTTTATCAATGCTCAGCTACAGCACCACAAAACACAGCATTAGAGGAGAATCAACCCCACCGCAGCCCAGTTCTAACCCACTACAGGTTTTCAACTAAATAAATTAAACCTGTATGGAAGGATCTAAACTGGTTTTATTTGCACGAATTAGAAGAGATTGTCATTCTGCATGGTGCTCTTGCTAAGTCTCATGAAAAGCAGGTTTACCCCACTGAGAAAAGGGCAAGTTTTCTATAGTGAATCTCACACTCAATGGAAAAAGGCCTGCCAGAAGTAGCCACAGATGTCACAGGAGTGGTGAAGACATACAGCAGTTGCTACCAAGGCGTTTTCTTGCCCATAGGATTTAGATACTGGATGACAATCTTTGAGGAAAACATCTCTCTTGGAAGCAAACAGTCAAAACGAAGGTAGCCATGAAAAAATAAAATGGCCTTTGACTGTGCTAATTTGCAAATGCTGGTAAAGAGAAATCTATTTTCAGGAAAGGGAGGTGACAAAAGAAGGAAAAAAAGGAAAACCTTTCATGTGAAAGGAGATTGAAATGAACATGTGCATGAGAAAGGAAAAGAACAAAGGGCACTCAACTAAATTAAAAGGCAGGGCATGCAAAACCATTCAGGAAACTAACTCCTGTTATGCCATGTGCAACCAAATCGTGGGACTGAAGCCTGCAGGTCTTCCTTGAGACCAAAACTCAGAGGTCCAGCATGAGGTGGCACTTACGTGAGTAAAAATAATAAATTCAATTGCATAATGTTGAAGAGCAATACATTTTGGAAAGACTACTACATGTCCTGTTTTGAGGATGAAGCTAATATCTTCTTTAAGAACAGAAAAGTTCTTTGTGTTATGTGGCACATGTTGAGAGTGCATATTATTTCACGTAGACTTACTGCAAGGGGTTTTTATATCTTCCTTGATTTTTAAAGCATTTTGGGCTGACCACTATCTCTGTGCAATTCTTTTTTGGCTCATTAGTTTGGCACTTCTGAAGTGGTAACAGAAGCAATTTTTTTTTTTTCCTCAAACCATCTTCCACTCCAAATTTATTCTGGTACCAAGTAGTTTTTGCTAATAAAATTTAAGAACATTTCACAATGAGAAATCACTGCAATTCAAGAGAAATAAAAGCAGTTTGAAAATAACACCCAAAGAAGTCACATTTTTCTAGTTCATTACATTCTGCAAGACAGAGAAAGTGAGGGAAATGGAAATATTTTGGCACATCCCAGTTATTTTTTTTTCTGGGTTTATTGCTAGCTCAAGAAAAGATCTAGCAAAACTATGCATCCGTTTCCAGATGTGACCACTTGTTTCTCAGTCCATCTGTAAGGAATCTTAGAAGAGCTACATGAGCTTAAAAACAAGGGAGGTGGGGGAAGAGTGAGGGAAAATATATGAATCAGGAACCTTATATATCTCTGCTCTGTGTACCAGGAGCAAAACCCAAGTCATCTGCTGACCAGAAAAGTGGGCACTTCATTATAGAATAGAATAGGATAGGATAAAATAAAATAGGATAGAATAGAATAGAATAGAATCAGCCAGGTTGGAAGAGACCTCCAAGATCATCCAGTCCAACCTAGCACCCAGCCCTAGCCAATCGACTAGATCATGGCACTAAGTGCTCCATCCAGTCCTTTCCTGAACACCTCCAGGGACAGCAACTCCACCACCTCCCTGTGCAGCCCATTTCAATGCCAATCACTCTCTCTGGGAAGAACTCCTCCTAATATCCAGCACTGGCACAACTTGAGACTGTGTCCCCTTGTTCTGTTGCTGGTTGCCTGGGACAAGAGACCAACCCCCACCTGGCTACAACCTCCCTTCATGTGGTTATAGACAGCAATGAGGTCACTCATGAGCCTCCTCTTCTCCAGGCTAAACAACTCCAGCTCCCTCAGCCTTTCCTGATAGGGTTTGTGCTCCAGGCCCCTTCTCTGGACACGTTCCAGTACCTCAACCCCTCTCTTGAACTGAGGGGGCCAGAACTGGACACAGAACTCAAGATGTTGTCTGATCAGTGCAAGTACATGGGAAAGATAACCTCCCTTGTCCTGCTGGCCACAGTATTCCTGATACAGGCCAGGATGCCATTGGCTGTCCTGGCCACCTGGGCAGCCTCTTGGTTGTCTCCTAGTTAATTTTTCTGCTGAACAACTAACTTTCCTGTTCCACATACAGCCTCTCCAAACTAACTTGGAGCTGGCACCTGGAATCTCAAAGTTTGCCTTATTGGGATCCTGTAATTTCAGAGGGAGTCAGATGGTCACTTGGTTGTTTTTAAAATGAGGTCGTTGCATAACTCTTGGAAAAAAGGCTCTGTAAAAGAGGGGTTTGGACTACATAATGTTAGGACAGAGCTTTAGAACTAATATCTTCTGTGCCTAGTAATATCCACCATACATTGTTAAGCTTAGTCCATTAAAATTGTCAAATAGAAAAGTTCTTCAGCATGAGAGTGGTGAGACCCTGGAATGGGTTGCCCAGGGATGTGGTTGTGGCCACATCCCTGAAGGTGTTTAAGGCCAGGCTGGATGAGGCTCTGGCCAGCCTGACATAGGGTAGGGTGTCCCTGCCCATGGCAGGGTGGGGTTGGAACTAGATAATCCTTGTGGTCCTTTCCAACCCTGACTGATTCTATGATTCTACAATTCTACGATTATATGATTCTAAACCTTCAACTTTATTCCTCTTTTTTTTCAGATTTTATTAGTGCAGGAGAGAATAGAGTATCCATGCCTAAAATGTTAATCAGCACCCTATAGCCCCAAGCCTATGCACGAAAATTTCCTTCACAATTCTTCACTTGCTTTAAGGGTCAGTGAATCTGATGAATAATAAATAACAACTTGTGGTGATTTGGCAGTTCCCCCCGACCCCCCCCCCCCACCTTGAAATAACCCAGGCTAGACTCAGAAAGGCTGGAAGTTAAGGAATGAAGCTTTATATTTACAGCTTTGCACAATGTACAAGCATATGTTTACAGTATATAACAGATATTTACAGATACATACAGTAAAAAAAGTAATACAGAAACACCACACCTCTCCCAGAGATCTGAATCCCTAAGAGGAGTTGTAACCACTCTACCACCTTCCTCCCACTTCCCAATGTTATCCACTATCTCTCTTACATGACAGGAAAACAAGAGTAGATCAACCAGGGGGATTAGCAGCAGGAAAGTAGTTAGTAAAATTATTCAGATCCAGCTGAGAAGGTAGAGAGATGCAGCAGCCAGAGTAGCTCAAGCAACTCTGTCTTATCTCTGTTATCTATCAAAAAAGCTGAAGAGAGACATTTTAGGTTCTCAGGTAGTGAGAGTACTAGGGGGAATGGAGCAAAGCTGGAGGTGGGGAGATTCAGATTGGACATGAGCAGGAAGTTCTTCACTATGAGAGTGGTGAGACTCTAGAATGGGTTACCCAGGGAGGTGGTTGTGGCCCCATCCCTGGAGGTGTTTAAGGCCAGGCTGGATGAGGCTGTGGGTAGCCTGATCTAGGGTGTTCCTGCCCATGGCAGGGGAGTTGGAACTAGGTGATCCTTGTGGTGCCTTCCAACCCTGACTGATTCTACGATTCTATGAGTCTGTGTTTGGGTTACAACTGTAAAAGATGATTTTTTTTTCCAGTAAAGCTATGAGTTAAGTAGCATCATCAGTGTCTTCCTTTCTCAGTCTATCACCTAATTTCTCATTCAAATCCTCCAATTGGTTCAAACCATCACACAATTTAGTAATTTCTGAAAGTTTGCAATTTCTTTTTCCTCATATTTGGTGTCTTTCTTAAAAAGCAGATATGTAAGATTAATCCTAGGTCTGGACTTTCTGTATTATTCAAGAGGACATACCTCTCATGATTGCTCCTAGGTAATCACTATTATTCTCTGAACATGAAATACCTTGGCTGAACCCAGTAATAAAATTAAATCCAAAATGTGTCACCAGGATATACTTTTTAAAATAACAGCATCAAAGATTTAATATACTCTTTACAATAATGAACACTAATGGCTTTAGAGATTTACCTGTTAGTTTTGAACATAGAAGCAGCATCCTTTGAGCAAGAAGGAAAAAGGCAGCTATGGATACCTTTCTGGGATTGCATTTGAAAATCTATAAGATTTTGGCTTTCAAGCACCAAAGAGGGTTTCTTTGGAAATGGTTGGTCTCATGGCAAAGACAGCTTGGAAACCACTGGAAACAGCTAGAGCTCTTCAAAATGTGAAACTTTCAGATGTTCATTACTCTATGCAGGGCTGCCATCCCACAGCAGAGCTAGCAGGTTGAGGTGGATGTAACCCTTAGCCAGCAGAATCAGCTAAATCATCCAGAAGTCATTCCCACTGAACCAACCAAGTGCTCACCAAAGCAAGGAGTGCTTACAAACCCGGGTATAGATGCAGAAAGCAGAAGTCATCTCCAACTACACCAGCTGGAGACCCATGAGAACATTGCACTATGCCCTACATTACTTGCCTATTTCTGAAATGGATGTCCTAATGGCTCCTAGAAAATGGATTAAGGTGCTTCTTGATGCCATCACTTATCTTATTTCAAACCATCCCCAAACATGAGTTAGAGCTAATTATGGGTGTGTGATGGTTTAGCTTTTATAAAAAGCAGGTGGGAAACCAAACTTCTGCCATGTTATTTGGAAGAAGCATTTGGCTGCTGTCACCAGATTACAGCTAATTTGTGCATGGTGAGGACAGTGTGATACAGAAGAGGAATGGAAATAATGTGGTGGGAAGGCAAGATGCACAAGAAGCTGTTTCTTTTGCAGCCTTGTGCAGCTGCCTGTGTGCGAATTGAGCTGCTAACATCATCTAATGTTAAATATGGCACATATGTTTTATCCTTCTTCATTTGTTTTCTTACTTGGGTTACACAAAATGCATGTCATTAAGGCCACAACTGCTCTTGATGATGTCAGCTGAAATAGTGGTGTGTCATGGCTGCTGTTTTATTAACTGAGTATCAAACATACAGGGCCAATTCCAGGGTCAGCTCCTAAAGCTCCTACCTCTCCCCTTCACAAATCAAGAGGTGGATATGTACTAGATGGATAGGACACCACTCCCAGTAGCAAAATTGAATGCAGTAGGAAGGACAACATACAAGAGGAAGCTTGATGCAAGGAGGTGCTTTGTCAGATGTGCATGCCGTGATTCACAGATCATACATTTTATTGGCAGCTGTTTCTGCAAGGCTTAAACTGAAAGACAGCAGAGCAAGTTTTGTAGGTACAAGAGAGGAAGAGAAAAAAATCAAACTAAACCAGCATTATGGATGGTGTTTTTTCAAGAGCATAAAGACCTGTTGTGAAGTGTGGATACCTCAGACCGAAGGGATCTGCGTCTGCATTATGGGACTTGCAGCTCTGCCTATTTAACCTGATTCCTAGATGCATAGGTTGACATGAAGTTGTCTCTGGTGGCAGCTATGAGGTGAAACAACCCATCTGACTGCACAATGCTGCTGATGGGTGCTCCTATCCCCTTCTCATGGATCTAACACATAGGCTTGGAAGGCTCTGATGAGCAGCTGGATGGTTACCCTACTCTCACCAGGAACAACCATTTCTCCAGAGGACATCTAATGATGATGTTTGTTAATACAGTACTCCTATAATGAATGGTAGGCATGGCAGTTCTAAATTATCATTCTTTGCCTACCACCCTTAAGATAAATATTTTTCTTTAAAAACTGAACAAGCTATATAGTCAGTCTTAGGCATGTTTATTTTATAAAACTTGTTGGGGTAGGGTTAAGTAGTTTAAGTCATACACTAATTTGGATCTATTTTCTGTAAGAATTCTGTTACTGAGCTAAGTTCAGTGCTCAGCTCAGCTATGTCTGAACTGTGTGAGGAGCAAAGGTATATTCAGGTAGTATCCAGGTATTTAAATGATATTTCATCTGTTAGTCAAGGAAAGAGGGGAAAAACTAGCACCTTAATTTTTTAAAAAGATGTTTCTTCTTCACTCCACCTGATTCACCACCCTTCTGTGTTATGTTTAATAGCAGTACTATTTTCTTTAGAAAGCAGCATGATTTTTTTTTTCTTTGACAGAGCCCAATTACATTTTGTTTATTAGTTTGTTTTGTTACAAATACTTCAGCTGCTCACTTCGAACATCTCTGTTGAGAGCAGATACCTGTTATAATTCACCATAACTCCAGATAATTCCTATTCATGATGTGATTTATAGCTAAGAGATCTGACAGCCTGCTGGACTAGAAAGAAACTGAAATAAACTCTGCAGAGCTTTTGCAGATTGTTAACTTCTGACAGTGTATGTGTCCCAGGACCATTTTCTCCTCTATTTCACTGGTTTTAGTAATTGTTTTTTTGCTTAGACTTGCCCTCCTTCTTAGTCTAAGCTCCTTAAAAGGATCAAGTCTTTCTGGTAGTTAACACAGTGCCTGACCCATCAATACCCAGGCCCCTCTTGAGTCTATTCAGTGCTATCAAAATCATAGAGCTGTAATAACACCCCCTGCCATGCAAGCAGGGTATGTTATTAAAAGCTTTCAAAATGCTTTAAAAAAAGAACAAATTATGATGCTGAGGTGAGGAGTAGGCCATAGGAAAATGCCACATACTGCTCAGTAGGATAGTGATAAAGCTGGACTTATTACAATACACTGCTTCTGTAATGTGCAACTGCCATTGACCCCTATTTGGGTCCTGTAAGAAGATAAAGGCAGCAATTCCTGCTGAGGACACAGTGCAAGAATCATTTCCTAGCAAGTCCACAGGCACTAAGGTGATTTGTTTCAGACGCTGCCACCCGTGACTGCTTTTGCTAGAAGTACTGAACAAGGGCATGTTCTCTGCTCCTACAGGTAGCTCTGACTCATCGCAGGCATCAAAACATGCTGACTAACATCAAGATACCAATAAAAACTCGAACCTACATCTACACTCGTTGCATTCACTGAACTGTGCTCACATATTTGTGCACTGGCCAAAGCCTTTCTTCCTGAAGCAGGGAGGCATGCAAAGGGACCATAGAGCAGAGAAGGGCAGATCAGAGGTAATTCCAGCAGAGCAGTGTTCCAGAAGATGCTTTGAGCGTAGTGAAAACAAAAAGATCTCACAAAACTAGACTAATTTATCAGACCCTTATTTTAGGTAGACTTCTAAAGCATCTGTTTCAAAAATATTGACCTGTCTTGTCTCAGTGCTCTGGAACAATACATCTCCATTCTTTACTTAAGACTCTTTCACATGTAGGTAGTTTCCCTTTGTCCTGATCTGATGCCTTCAATGAGACTCATAATGCCCCCTTTACAAACAAAAACAAACCAGAAAGTGTTTTAATGGGCCTCAGAGGAAACGTCCACAAAATTAATCTGAAAAAAAATTTCAGAATACTCAGTTTTTACTCCTATTTGGAATGAAACAAAAGCTGTGAATCATCTGTGGAAAAGAACCCACCCTTCTCCAGCTCTATTAATGAACACAGTGTACATCACTTCAGTTACACAGGAGTCACATTCGTGCAGGACATCAATTCACACTTTGGCTTCCTGCATCTCTTCCAGTCATCAGCAGAATTACAGCCACATGTCCACACGACACCAGGCAGCTGTTCAGAAAGGGGGAGGAAAAAAATGATGCTTAACTCATATACACGAGCAATAAAATTGATGGACTACCAGAAGGCAGTCGTAATTGCTTTGTATTAACACCTCTTCTTCATCTCTAATCGCTATTAGTAGTTGCATTTTGTTCCAACCCATCTTGCATCTCTCTGTAGGGTGGCATTTCTAGCAAGATGCCGGATTTCCCTCTTCTATAGTACTGGAAAACTGTGATGTGGGAAGTCCTTGGGGCTCTCCAATTTAGCAGAAATAGGACTTGCATGCTTTGACTGGATTACGACAGCCGACAGTGCCTTTTTTTTCTTTTCTTTTCTTTTCTTTTCTTTTCTTTTCTTGTGTGTTATCTTCTGCACCTGACAAATTAGCTTACATGCAATAGAGAATGCTACTATCAGGAGATCATTCAGTTTTGGCTACTGCAGGGCGTGGACATCACACACTGTGTTAAAAGCTGCTGAGTGAAAATAATTTTCAGATTTTAAACAGATTAAGTTCATTTTCTCCAAATTGAACAAAGCTTTAGGAGCTGTCTAAAAAAGCAAAAGATTTTAAAATCCTCCATCTTTTGCCTGAGTAACTTAAGGGAAGCCTGAGCTGGACGATAAGGATGTTACATAAAGACACCTCCTCATATAAGCAGAAAAGACTTGAATGGGTTAAGCCATATCTGGCTGAGTCCCAACAGACATAAAAATCACCTGTGCCTGCTCTGAAATAAATCAGTGTCCTTTTCTGCTGCTGCCGTTGTCTGGAAATAATGCAAATGCAATGGGCCTGCAGTGACATTGTGCCGCACTCGAAGGATACACATAATAAATTGTCCCCTAATACTGTTAAAGAGACATTTTCGTCTTACTCAGTAGCTTTTGAGGTTGAACTGTGCTACTTACCCGTTGAGGACTGCGATACGGTGTCACGCCGCTCTGCTCTATTATTCATTTAGCCTCTTATTGCTTATATACACATTTGGTTCTTGAGGCTCAGAAATACGTTTTGCTGCTTACATTCAATGATAGCATGCTTGCTGGCACTCACCAAAAAAAAAAAAAAGGAAGGAGTTTTCTTTCCACTTTGTTGCTGCTGTTGTAATAATTTCTCTTCAATAGCAGCTGGAACAAATCGTAGATTCGTATGATTTGGTTCTACTGCATTCATCACTGGAAAAAAAAAATCATGCCTGCATTAAAGGAGGACAGAAAGAATTTGTCTGCCCAGTGGGAAGCTATCGCTGTTCCATAATTGTTTGCTAAAAGGAAGCTGGAATAAAAATGGAGGTAAATGAGTATCTGTGTCAATCCAATTCATCAAAATGAGTTTAACTGACTGAGGAGGCACAGCTTAGGAGCTGGATGGGAAAGCTGGAGAGCCCAAGATGAAAGGAAATAATTAGTTACTTGGTTTAAATAGTTTTAACCTCACAAATGGTATCTGATTACACACACATGAAATCAGTAGAACAGAAAGCATTTCCTAATATCCAGGGAATAAAGTCAAGCAAGTACAACCATATAAGGAAAGTGATAAGTAAGAGTTTAAACTGCAGAGCATAGTAATATTTGGTTTAGGTTTTTGTTGTGGGTTTTTTATTTATGCATCACTAAATTCCCCAAATGCTCAATCCTGTCCTGAAATTACCCTCTATTCTGCACCAAATCAAGTAGGAAAATATTTGTGTATCCCCACAGAGAAACTACTCAGGGAACCGATCCTGCTAGAAAAATACACAGTGCAAGGAGGAAAGAAAACATCCAAACAAAATAAACCAACCAACCAACAACAAAAAAACACCAATCAAAAAAAATTAATTCCAAATTAATTTCCTCTGGGCTGACTGCCCAATTCTCATCATGCTTTTGCCAGAAGAGGATGGAAATGAGCTAAGAACAAGTGCTTGTGCAGAGCAGATCTGTTAGTACCGCAAGCCACTGCCCACTCATCTCTCAGTATCCAGAATATTTTAAAAGAATAAAAAAAACCTGTCAAGGCACCTTTCTGCCTCATTTTCATGTGTAAATATGACAGAA
>VWZI01013889.1:757222-780009 GCA_013396835.1 Psilopogon haemacephalus | reverse complement strand
AAAAAAAAAAAAAAAAAAACCAGAAAGAATGATAGCCACTGAACTAGAGCAGTAGCAGAAGGCATTTGGCTTCAGGTGCCAGTGTAAAATTTGTAAGCAATATGTTTAAACCCATTAGTAATCTTCTGTACCTGTTTCACATGACAGGAAGCAATAGTTGAGTAAAGGCTTGTGGTGGTTTAGCAGTTACCTCCCTTCCCCCCACCCCGACCTCCCCACTTTGAAATAACCCAGGATAGGACTCAATCGGCTGGAAATTAAGGAATGAAGCTTTCTATTTACAGCTTTACACAATATACAAGCAGATATTTACAATATATAACAGATACTTACAGATATATAGAGTAAAAAGGTAATACAGAAACACCACACCCCTCCCAGAGATGAAAATCCCTAAGAGGGGTCTCTAACCACCTCTACCACCTTCCCCCCTTCCCCAATCTTATCTCACCATCTGTTTCATGCAGCAGATAGGCAAAGGTAGATCAGCCAGGGAGGTTAGCAGCAGGAAAGAAGTTAGTGGAATTACTCAGATTCAGCTACAAAAGGCAGGGAGAAAGGAGCCATGAAAGAGCTACCACAGCCCAAACTGGTCTGAAGCAGTCTGATTTATCTATATTTGGGTTACAACTCTTAAAACATTTTTTGTTTTCTTTCTCAATAAAGCTACGAGTGAATTAGCACCATCAGTGCTTTCCTCTCTCAGCCTGTAATCTAATTTCTCATTCAAATTCTCCAATTAGTTCAAACCAGCACAGGGCCAACACACCAATGTTCCTCAAATGTGGCTACATTTTGGACTGAGATTCCTAGGTCACAATGCTAGAGCACAGTAATCATTTAGTCTGACCATTTGTACCTCACAGACCATAGGATTAGTTTTGCTAATTCCTGCTTCAAGCCTCTGATTTAAGCTAGGACTGCAGTATTTCAATCTTTGACCCATGAATGTCAGAGAACTATGCCCATAGAAAGTACAAAACTTGTCATTAGAAAAGGGGTTTAAAATACACTGTATGAAAGTGTGTTACTCACCTTGGGAAATCCTCAGGGATCTGCATATCAAAGACAGCTCAAGACCACTTACTACAGCACAAATCTTTGAGAGCACCTCCCGTTATTGACCCAAAATTTTGTACTTCCACATCAAGGAGTCACTTAATGTTACTTTGCTTTTAATTGCCATTTTTCTAGTCCAATTACACCTTGCTTCAAGTGCCAGTCATTTAATCTGGTATAACTTTGTCTGCCAAACTTAAGAACCATCTACAATCATGTTTCTGCTCTCCAACTGTGTACTCAGACCATAAAAATCACCCACTAAGCCCTCAGTAAGCTAATCAGGCTGTGCTCCTCGGATCTTTCACAATGAGGCACATTTCGTGGCTGCCCAAAGTTTCTGTTCTCTCCTCTGAACACTCGCCAATTTCTCCATCATTCCTGAAATGCAGAGCTGGACGTATTGTTGCTGTGGGTGCTGCAGCATTCAAGTTCAGACACAGCAAACACTTTCAGCTTCCCACTGAGATATCAATATTTGCATTTACAAGTCTGTATTAGCATTTAATCAAAAGTGTCTGTAGCTCATGTTCAGCTGGTGATCTGATATGACCCAAAAGTCTTTCCAAGACCTATACTTTCCCAGGACATTTCTCATACTGCAGAAATTACCTTAACTCTTTTTCTCTTCACTAAATGACATTGTATCTTGTTGTCCAGGCTTAATGGAAGCTAAGATTTTTGCCTCAACTGTTATTGCAAAGCCACTGTCATTAAGAACCCGTTCTGTCTTTATGTTACAGAAGCTTTGCCTGTGCAACCTCTCCAGCTGCCTCCAGCAGCGCTCGTTTCATGCTCTCCTCAGCACTGCAAACACTTTGCACATCCCCAGTCTTTCTAGAAATAGTTCATATATTTATTATAAAAAAGACCACAGATACTGATGTACTGTGGGTAAGCATTTATGGAAAGAAACTACTAATATTTATTAAATGTTTATTTGCCTTCAAAACTCCCACCTTGATTTCACCAATAGGAGCTGGTAAATAAGAAAGGATCCATATTATAGATGGCTATCTTGGGGGGGTGGGCAGGAAGTCTTTTTGCTCATATCTGTCAAGTCTGTTCACATTTACAAAACAATTAGACTTTGGAAATTCCCTCACTTCTCACATGGCTTTACCTGCATCCTCCTGAGATGCAAAACATGAAAGATAGAAAAACTCTAATTCTGCTTCTTGCAGTTTTGGTTTTTTTTCCTGTTAAAATGTAGCAGCAATAACAGCAAGCTGGCTTATGTCTCCCTAGCTCCACAAAGATTTAGCCTGTGGCTTAGGGCAGGATCTTTTGATAACATTTTATTTTCGCTGTGAGAGAACTGGGACATGACATGAGCCACACGCTTCACAGGGCTTGCAGAGCAGCTTGCTTAAGTACTGCAGTTTGGCAGTGCGTGAGCCTTGCGCTCTTGTTCTCAGGAATAAACCAGTTGGTTTTGTACCTTTCCTGCACCACAACCTTCTACAGGACTGCTTGTCATCACACAGGACTAGAGGAAGATTAGTGCTGTCACATACAGAAAAGAATTATGCCCCGAGGAGTATTTTTCTGGTCAATTTGAAATTTAGTCTCCAGATACTTTTGACCACAAGCCGTTGCAAATATTTTTGTGTGGTGTTTTGCTGCTTGGGATTTCTTTTTGTTCTCTGAATAGTTCAGAAGTGTTTTTATTCTTTATCTCTTTCTGCGCTGTGCAAAATTACCAGGGAGATTTAAATGGCATCAGTAAATTCAATTTTTTAAGCCACGGTAATACTTGTGAACATCCTTTGCCATGGGGATATTTTCAGAATAACCAATAAATTGAAAAGAGTAGAGTGAAATAGGAGTTGAATCCTCAATGATTTCAATGACTCTCAATACGTGCCCCTGGAATTAAAAAAAAAAAAAAAAAAAAAAAAAACACCAGTGAAACAAGCTCCTGTCAGCATGGTTTGGGTGGTAAGGGACCTTAAAGATCATCTAGTTCCAGCCTCTAAATCTCTGCTAATGCCCTATTTAGTGATAGCCCTCTTAATGTTTAGAGATAATTAGTAACTTTTTCTACGTGGAACTGTCGCATGAAATAAATAATAATGCAAAGGAATAATTTGTCTGACTGGATAAATAAAAGATCTTGTTGTACTTTTGATATTTTTAAACACACCAGATTACGATATAATTGCCAGTTGCATTTCTGGCTTTGCACCTTTCTGAAGAAAACCAGCAAGGAACCAGTATTTCAGGCTGCAAATCCATGGGAGACAGAGCCTCAGGAGACGCTATCATGAAGCAAGGATACCGCAGTCACACACACAGAGGTACAAAAAAGACCTAAGAAGGAATTTTTGATCTTCTATCCAAGCTGGTCCATGGCCAAGAACATTCTGCTTTTCTAGAGAAGGTGATGAGTCTCCCCTAAATAGACAAAAACACCCTTATAATCTATCCTCATATCACAGCCTCTTGAAAATGACAACACTCAAACCTCATTGCTCTCACTTTAATCCACACTCTTTGAAAACTTATTATTTGCACTACTGTGGCTTCATATTCATGGTACCATTTGCCTTCTTAGCCTTGAAATCACCACAGTATGGTCCATTCTGCTTTCCAGCATTAATCCCATACTCAGTCAAGGTCAGATTAAGGTACTGATATAACACCACAATATCCACCTGCATGTAAAGAAAACCTGAGGCAGTTGCCCAGAAGGGATGAAATACCTCCGCCTGTTTCAGACTATGTTAAATCCTGAACTTTCTTCTCTGGAAATCCAGCCAATGTAATTTCCCAGAAATCATAGAATCATAGAATGGTTTAGGTTGGAAGAGACCTAAAAGATCATCCAGTACCAACCCACTGCCATAGGCAGGGACACCTCCCACTAGATCAGGATGCTCAAGACCTCATCCAGCATGCCTTGAACACCTCCACGGAGGGAGAAGACACAACCTCCCTGGGCAACCCATTCCAGTGTCTCACCACCCGCACTGTGAAGAACTTCCTCCTAACATCCCGTTCAAATCTCCCCTCCGCCAATTTGAACCCATTCCCCCTCGTCCTGTCATTACAAGACCTTGTGAATAGTCCCTCCCCAGCCTTCCTGTAGGCCACTTTCAGATACTGAATCTTGAACAGATACAGATACAGAATCTTGAACTTTTAATAATTATCTCCTAATTTTACTGATTTTACTTCTAAATACTTACTCTCTGGGGGAAATAAGACATTTCTGCTGCTTTCCCCCAAAAGAAAGCTTCTCCATGTAGCAGAAAGTCCCTCAGGAAAATCATCTCGCTTTATCCCTGTTTCTACACATTTCTGGAGAGGAATAGAAGCAGGCAAGAAGCCATAGGCTAGAAGAGTGCTATGACATACCAGAAACACCAAGCATCTTTTCCTTATGCTTTGCTAAATTTGTTGTTGACCCTGAGGCCAAACCTTTGAACCAGAAAATCACTGAGGCCACTGAAACACATGTATCATCTTCATAGTCCCTGTTCCAAATCAGTGGCAACAGCCAGACCCTTCAGAACAATGTTTTATCATCAGAACCATTACAATTTTTAAATCAGTTATCCAAACTTTAAAATATTTTCTTATTTTTCCAGGACACTTTAAAAAAAATGTGACTCACAGATGTGGAAAGCTCTGAGCTAAACCGCATCAGGACAAGATATATTTATCTGAAGAACTGTATCAAACTGAACGGAAGTCACAACCAGAAAAACAAAAATTCCCAAAACCTTCTACTCTGAACAAACTGCAGTTAGTAGCAAATATTCAGTAACTCTTGCTGAGAAGTCAATTTCTACCTTTTTGGAGTCAATCATTTCTTTGCACAGATCAGTATCAGGCCAAGATTTTGTTTAACTGTACTTTTACACACACTTGCTGAAATGATGTTTAAGCACTGCTTAAAATCTCAAGTCTGTTTGTAAAATCCATCCATCAGCTGTCTTTAAGGTGAGCTCAGTCTGCAAACACAAACTCCAAGACTGCATTTGCAGATCTGGAGTCTGTTCAATCCTGAATATGGAGAAACTGTTTAGTCTGGGTTTTAGCACTGGTCTAACTTTGTTATTTCTGAAATCAATGGAAACATCACGGACAGTTTTAAAATGCTTCTAGTTGCTTGTCAACACCAGGAGCCTTCAGAAAGTCATTCAAAGGATAACTCTACAGCTTTTTAAAGGCAGATATAAGCTTAGTCTGCCAAATGTACTTGTCAGCCAAAGCTGACTCTTGGTTGTATGAACCCAGTATATGCAGACTCTCAGACGACTTAGCTCAGTTTCAGGAACATGATGATTAGAGCTACAGGGCTTCCAGTTTGCTAACAGTATGGTCTAGTGCGTGCTTACACTTGTCTGGAAATACTAAAAGGACTACTTCAAGAGAAGATGCAGTTACAATAAAACCTATGCAACCACACCTGCAAAACATGAACAACTTTACTGTTTCTTCCCTAAAATATAGCTATGGTGACAGAAAGGCAATTCTGATTTGTTACAGTAAATCAGGTGATGAACCTGCAAGTGATGCTAGATAACCTTATGAATCAGGTATTAATCCTGAAAAATGCATATTTATGCACCATGAATGTCCCCAGAAACTCTTAAGAGCAATTTCACTGTTTGTTGAACACCTGTGCTTCAGCACTCAGGAGAAAAGGGTTTGCCACACTGCCATGTACAGCCATATTTTGCCTCAGGTTTTGTTGCTGTTGATGTCTTGAATAAGCTACGTGATGATAAAGATGATAAAATACTTTTATCATAAATGAACAACAGAAAATCAGGTCAACCATTTTGTTAGCTAGACAACAAGAAAGGAATAAAAGTCAAAGGTCAAGAACACATAAGGCTGAATTTCACCAAAAAGCAGCTGATTTTCTGGTGAAAAATAAAAAAACAACAATTAATTTAAAAAAAAAATCTGTATTAAATATTTAGGAGTAGGTGGGCCTAAGCAGGATTAAAGGAACAAACAAACAAAACACCAGTAGATGACTTGTATTTTGTAAACAATAACTTACAATCTAAGTCATGTTAACATTTCTCAGTCCTATTAGGGCTCAATTTCTTTCATCAACAATTCAGCCTGAACCCAGTACCTTCATGTAAGCCCTTGGTTAAGGTCAAATACTTATATTACGCTGCCCTTCAAGCAATATTGAATCGGTAAAGTATCTTTTCAGCTACAGTTATATTAGATATAGCTATTGACTTCCTTCTTTTTTATTGCACTATAAAACATGCTGTAGTGAAAATAAAGGTTTACTTTGCAACAGAGAATTCACAGACATCTATTACTGCTGACTCTTCAAATTCATGGACATGTGTCTTGCTGCTTGTGTTGATTGAGATATTCTGAAAGCCAATTAACTGTCCTTCAGCTAGACTCTGACTGGTGTAATTAGTGCAGTGTTTCATGTATCTGCATACAGTAGATGCTGAAATACTTGTCTGTGTCCCTTTATGTATACCCAAACTATTAATAAAGGGTTAGGTTTCTTTCTTTCCTGGTTTTAGAACACAGGCACAAAGCTGCCATCCTCACAGAGGCTTCAGGAGAAGGATGTTTCCTTTTGATTCTAAAGATAATAAGTGTCTCGTCTTGATTCATCCTCCTCTAACATCAGAAGATCCCAGTGTTCTTTTGCCAAATACTGAGGTAGCTTTAAGACGGATGTGGCATCAGGAATAAACAATTATATTCACTTTTATAAGCCTTGGGTGGAATGGTTTGACAAAAAGAAGAAATTGCTCCATGATCCTCAAGCAAATAATCAGTGGTAAAAACGGGTTCAGATTTTAAAAGTCCACCTTGCTCCTAAAGTACTCTACAAATGAAATCATCTAAGGCTATTATAGAATTATATTTTTCAGACACCTTGTATGTGGTGGTTTGGCAGTTATCTACCCCCCCACACTTTGTAATAACCCAGGCTAGGACTCAGTCAGCTGGAAGTTAAGGAATGAAGCTTTATATTTACAGCTTTGAACAAAATACAAGCAGATATTTACAATGTATAACAGGTATTTACAGATATATACAGTAAAAAGGTAATATAGAAATGCCACACCCAAGGCACCACACCCACTCCCAAAGATCAAAATCCCTAAGAAGGGTTTCTAACCACCCCTACCGCCTTCCCCCCCTCCCCAATCTTATCTCACCATCTGTTGATGCAGCAGATCAGGGAAGATAGGTTGGCCAGGGGGATTAGCAGCAGGAAAGAAGTTAGTGTAATTATTCAGATTCAGCTATGAGAGGCAGGGAGAAAGAGCCATGCAAAGAGCCACAGCCCAAAGTGGTCTGAAGAAGTCTCAAACTGTCTGACTTATCTGTGTTTGGGTTACAACTCTTAAACAATTTTTTTTTCTTTCTCAGTGAAGCTATGAGTGAAGTAGCATCATCAGTGGTTTTCTCTCTCAGCCTATAGTCTAATTTCTCATTCAAATCCTCCAATTAGTTCAAACCAGCACTCACCTGGCAGGTGCCTAATCTGTAGAAAGGTACACAAGAGAGAAAGATATTCCACAGTATTTAACCTCTGAAAACACTCAGCAACAGGCAGGTCAGACAAGTCATTGTTTTCTTCACGAGCATTTTTCTTGCCTGGATGCTGCAGATACAGACTACTGTAAAAATAGAGATTTGCACTACTTCTGTACCTAGATGACAACTGGCTTTCATTGCCTACCTACCAAGGAGGAACCTACAGGCCTGATGACCAAGATAATCATAGAATCATAGAATCAGTCAGGGTTGGAAGGATCTAGTTCCAACCCCCCTGCCATGCCCAGGGACATCCTACCCTAGATTAGGCTGGACAGAGCCTCATTCAGCCTGGCCTTAAACACCTTCAGGGAAGTGGCCCCAGCCACCCCCCTAGGCAACCTGTTCCAGTCAGGGAATTAAGAATCAGATTTTCTTCTCTGCTGAGGGATATCCCGTAAGGTCTATCCACAAAACACCAAGAGCCTCCCCAGAACTCCTATTGTCTCCCAGGGTCAGTACAGAGACCAGAATATTTATGCAGAGATCTAGGTCTAATAACAATTGAGGAAACAATACAGGAAGTAGGAAACCTGAAACGTGATCCCAGTGTATCCCTAGGGTAGAGGAACAGAAAGTAACAGAGGTTCTATTCCTTAGAATTTATCAACAGATGGGCCTGTCTGGTGTTCAGCAAAGTCAGAGAAAAGACTGATGAGAGGACACTGGTGCAAAGGCGTCCAGGTCATACAAGGAATTAAAACTTTACACTCTTCTAATGTTTTACTGAAGAGTTCTCCTTCATTTGGAAACAAGACAAGGAAATGTGAATAAGTAGGGTATTGTCTCATCCTTTGCAGCAAATCTAGCAATCATGAAGCCAAACTGAAGACTCTGAAAACTGCCTTTACTGACAGGAAAGGTGCAGAAGGTTCAGGGTCACCTCTCCAGAGGCAGCAAACCTTATACTCTGTGCACATCTATGAAGACTGTGGCTAAAAATCCAACCAAAGGCAGAGTCAGATTGTAGTATTGTGAAAACATCATAGCTAAAGAATCCCCAAGAGCTTGCAGTCTAAATAGACAACACAGATGCAGGGGCAAGGATAAGACACAAAAGCAGAGCAAATAACAGTGTGTAACAGCAAATGGTTGCTATTGGTTCCACAGTTCAATCCGAAGTTGTTTTATTTTTATCCTTTTCTTTTAAGATGGGAGGATGTCCAAGGAATAAATTAAAAGGCTTGGAAAAAATTTTGTGCTGGAACAACTAATCTGGGCTGTAACTAGCACTTCATGATACAGCTGGGCTCATCAGGGATCATAGCAAACACCACTGCAGTTCACAACTGCCACTAAGAGCAATGGTGATGGTCTGAGCAGGGAGGGAGAAGAATAGGAGTTTTAAGAGCTAAAATCATGAGTGGGTCCAAACCTCAACCCTTCCACAGAACCTGTGAGTGAATCAAGCAAGTCTACCCATTTCCCTTTCTGTCTTCTGGACTGCTTGACATCAAACGGGCACTTTTTCATACTTGTGTGCATGCTGGTGCACACAACTTGCCCATTAGTGCAGTAATTCTATCATTTAGCCATACATAAATGTTAATGCACAGCAACCTGTCAAAGTTAAAACAGGCAGGTTAAGTCATCTTTTGAATACTGCCACTCATATATTCAAGCAGCTGGGACTAGGCAGCATCTTTGCCCAGATGAGAGCCATGTGTGAGAGACACTACTACGTACTCCCAAGAAATTCCAATATTCTTAGAGTGGGACATCCATCAAGATGCAAACACTTGCCTGTGGGATTGTGCTCCAGAGAAGTGCTTGCATAAGAAGGGAATCAATACTGTGAAACAGCCTGAACTAGACTGCCATTTGTGTTTTGACAACACTTTGAGAACCTCATTGTGTGGGGAAATTATAGCCTGGTGAAACAAAAACAGCAAGAAGAAAGGGAGAAAAATGCCAAAGATGACACTTATTGTGATCCTTCCACAGCTAAGTTTGCCATTTGAGTCTGTCACAAATTGCATCTGCATTTGCATTTTAATTGTTCTGTGAAAACCTTTGCATTGGAACAAATCCAGCAGGGGTATGCATGAAACATGCATCCACACACGGATACAAGTCTTGGGTGGATGCCTAATCTTCTCCAGTGGGAAGACCTTGCCGTAGGCAGAGTCTCTGAGGATGAAATTATCTCTTTCTCCATTCACCTCAGGTGAGTCAAGAGGGCCCTTGCAGCAGGAACTGCAGATGAGCACTCACCTGCTCAGGAAACCAAATAATTTATATCTATCAAACATATCTAAAGAGGGATTTAGGGGGCCTAATTCAAGTATCCACCTTTAAGAGTAATTACATATTTCCAGTTGAGCCACGGCAGCGCCAGAAGACCTCAGCGCAAATCAGGCATCTCCCCTGCCAAGCGCTGTGTGAACAGGAGAGTCAGGTCTTGCCCCAAACAGTTTACAAGACAGGCAAAGGAAACCATCTTGTTTTTCTGGCACGAAACTGAGGCCCAAGGCCAAACAGAAGAGCTGACAACCGAAGCAAGATTGCTCATTAAAAATAAATGCCAGGCCAAAAACTCAAATCAAGACACTCTCTTTCATAGAATATCAGCTCCCAGATTATCAGCTTAAACTCATGCTTGGCTTTCATTCGTTGCCCAAAGAAGCTGCATTCAATGCAGTTTCCGTGGGAGGTTTATCAGACCAGAGGCTGGAAGTGAAAACCTTTCTCCTTTCACTCGGCAACTTCCTAAAAGCACATTCCCCTGCCTCTGCACCAAACACCATCCTCTCCACAAGAAGAGCATTTATTGTTTATTCACGCCAACCACACAAACCACTACAATTAAGAGAAGCTTTAGCAAAAGGAAGTGCTTTGGGACATACAGCCTTGTTCTTCAGTCCTCGGCTATGGCACTTCAGGGAGAGCTACACTATGAGAGACAGCATCCTGGAGATTGGTTTTGCCTCACAAGCCAGACCACACTGGCAGTAAGTCAACCTTCAACAGAAATTACATCCAGCTTGAGTAAGGCAGGACTGAGACCAATGGAAGATAATGATTTTTGCTTCACCGTTGATGTGCGGTTTGCTTAGCGGGTATGAATTTAATTGCTGTCAAACACAAAGGGATGCTTTACTAAGTCACAAACCCATAAGAAACTTTGACTTACAGCCTCCTAACTCTCAGATCGTAGAGCAGTTTAAGGGAGGCCTTTTAACAAAAACAAAACCCAAAACAAAACAAAGCACAAAACAAACAAACAAAAAAACAAACAAACAAAAAAAACCCCCAAACAATAAAGATCCCCTATCCACTGAATGGTCTTTGATGTAGTCAAGAAGTAAATCCTGGGCCTTTGCAAGCTTCGCTCAGTGACCCAGGTCTGTAAAATTATCCCAATCAAGAGGAAAAAAAAGTCATTAAAAAAAAAAAAATTAGGTAAGTTAAAGGGAGATGGGTTTGCTTTTTAACTCAGATTCCTTAACTGAAGTTGTTGGTAAGTAATCAGCCAAATGGTTAAACTTGGAAAATCAAACTGGAGACAACCTTCAGAAAGAGCAGGGTGGGAAGGCCCAGCAGGGAGATAGCTTCATTTGGCTCAGCATTTTTCAGAGCAGTTCATCTAATCATGCCCTCAGCAAAAGAAGTGGGAGGGGTTTGGGATTTTTTTTTTTTTAATGCCTGTGGGACCTATTTGGGAGCTTATATTGTTAACATACTTGAAAAACACTTGGATCTTTAAAATACCACCCAGCCAGATTGAAAATGTCAATATCGAGTAAATGTGGACAGAGAATAGTACCACTCCCATTAACAAGGCTATTACCTTCATTTAGGAACAGAAAAAAAAATGGGGCAGGGGGAGGGAAATTTGTGTAAAAGTCAATTTTAATAACTCAGGGCTGCCTCATCAGGCAGGAAGAACTGCAGAAATTAGACACCCGACATCAACTTTACTCCATGCCTTTGTTCTCCATTGTGTATCTGTAAGTAAGGCATCTCTTTTCTAGCCCAGACAATTAGCACCAGTCAGGTACTTAGCAGAAAAGCATCTGTGCTCCTGTTTCAGATACCTCACCTCCACAGCAGGAGGTAAAGGGTTAAATGATATAAGACACAGTTTCCTTTTTTATATGATAACTAAGAGCTGCAATATAATTGCCGGATTTGCTCTATTTCATTAAGGCTCCTTTTCCTTCTACTTCAAAAGGTTAATGCCACTCATATTTCCTTTTTTTATTGTCTGGCTTCACATAATGCCATGGGACAAGACAAAATAAGCAGTTGCCTCAACAAACTATAATTCATCCCAGCAGAGCAACGACCAGCTGTAATTCAGCCTATTTTTAAATCCAACACGTAATGAAAATCACTAAAAATAATACATTTCCCAGAGCCAAGACAATAGACCTAAAATGTGTAATAATTAGCACTCTGGCCCAAGTGCTTCAGGCTCTGAACTGCTTTATGACTGCGAGATCTGTTCTTAGCAATCAGCCCTGTCCATTGCTACCCACTTAACATCTTTATTATTATACATGTGCTTCTTGTACCATCTATGTTTAACCACAAGCTAAAAGCACCATATGCCCACTTTCAGCAAAAAATCTGTGCCTCCCAACTCGCTCCCCACCAGGACACTCAGTGGTAGCACAAATTAATTCATTGTCTGAGAAGGGAAAGTTTGGGGTTAAAAAAAAAAAAAAGACAAGGAAACTGCCTTGGCATGCTTTGATACATAGCCATATTTATATACAAAAGAAAGTAGATTGTAGATTTAAAAAAAAAAAAAAGCAACTAAAAAACACCCACTCTGGCCAGCTGCTTCCTCTCAGCAATGCAAAGTGGTAGATGGTGATTGACCTCCACTCCCTCTTTTACAGTAACATTCAGTGATCTTCAGAAAGACCCTGTCCACTGCATATGTTTGAAGTGACTGTCAGGGCATAATAAATACACAAAACCCTGACGATCCCTGACAGCCTGCCAAAAAAACCTGCTACTGCAGCAGTGCTTCTTCATAGTCTGCATATGCCTTTTCCTTTAATTATTAGCTCACACAATGATCTGATACCTGCCAAATTTTTAGTACCCGCAGTTTTGCATCTTCAGAAATGGGGCTGGATGCATCATTTGGAATCAAACAGGCTCTAAAGTAAACCAGACATTTTTCCTAGGGCATTTAGGTGAGTTTAAATGCTATTGCAATTGGCTGGGGCCAAAATTCGTTCAGAACTTTTCTTTGATGAGCAAACAGGATGATTTTTTTTGTTGGGTTTTTTTTTTCCCCCGACATCTCAGTTTATTAAGTTAGCATGAAAGGATTGAAAAGTCCTGACATAGACTTTACAACTCAGCTAGTTAACATGCTTTGTCACTCAAGCCTGGATGTTCTTTATAGTCCAGTACTACCAAGTGTCCCCTGTTCAAGGCCCCTTTGTGCTCAAATCTGTATAAAAATAGAAAGGAGGAGGGGGGGAGGGTGTCCCTGGCCCAGCCTAGGAAATCTTGATGAAGAATCTCAGTTGCATTGAAAAAACTGTGGACATGAGGAGGAAGTTCTTCACCATAAGAGTGGTGAGAGCATGGAATGGGTTGCCCAGGTTGGTGGTTGAGGCCCCATCCCTGGAGGTGTTTAAGGCCAGGCTGGATGAGGCTCTGTCCAGCCTAATCTAGGGTAGGGTGTCCCTGGGCATGGCAGGGGGCTTAGAACTACATGATCCTTGCAGTCCCTTCCAACCCTAACTGATTCTGTGATTCTATGATTTTATGATTCTATATTTCATGATTACTTTGCCTGTCAGGATCTGGCTGGAGGATGAGAGCCTGCATGACATTTCTCTTTCCATGAACCTCTTCTCTTTGGCTCAGGGGCTCACAACACCAACACAAGGCACCTCTCTCTAACAACAGCACTGCTGCCATAAATTTAGAGCAGACATTTTCCACCTCTTTTCACTCAGCACTCTCACCAGCTTATGTGATGGATTTACATGAGTCTTTACTCAGGAGAATCTACATTGACAATCTGAATGAATTTGTTTAAAATGAGAGCAAGAAGAGCAGCACAATTGCTTAAAGGAAAACAGGTGAGTCTTCATTCATGCAAAATGCCTGCTGAGGTGGAGCCTTGCCTGTTTCAGAGCACTAACATCTAGAATCAAAGAATCACAGAATCACAGAATCAGTCAGGGTTGGAAGGGACCACAAAGATCATCTAGTTCCAACCCCCCTGATATGCCCAGGGCCACCCTACCCTAGATTAGGCTGCCCACAGCCTCTGCCAGCCTGGCCTTAAACACCTCCAGAGATGTGGCCCCAACCACCTCCCTGGGTAACCCATTCCAGGGTCTCACCATTGCCATGCTGAAGAACCTCCTCCTCACATCCAATCTGAATCTCCCCACCTCCAGCTTTACTCCATTCCCCATAGTCCTGGCACTACCTGATAGCCTAAAAAGTCCATCCCCAGCTTTTTTGTAGGCCCCCTTTAGATACTAGAAGGTTACAATAAGGTCACCTGGGAGCCTCCTCTTCTCCAAACTGAACAGCCCCAACTCTTTCAGTCTCTCCTCATAGCAGAGGTGCTGCAGCCCTCTGATCATCCTCATGGCCCTTCTCTGGGCATGCTCCAGCATGTCCATATCCCTCTTGTAATAGGGGCTCCAGAACTGGATGCAGTGCTCCAGGTGGGGTCTTACCAGAGTGGAGCAGAGGGGGAGAATCTAAATGGACCTGAAGTACATTTACAAAATAAACCAGACATAAAAAAAAAAAAAAAAGAACAGGACAGAAATTAATACAATTTTGTTTCCATGCATCAGGCTAGCAACATTTATTTCAGCCCTGGCAAGGTCATCACCAATTCTGTGGCATCATAAAGTGTCATAGTTTGAGGCCACGAGCAACCTAGGGCTGGACAGCAGGAGTGACTCTTACTCCTTTTAGAGAGCAAGAATAAAAATACTGCACACTCATTGGAAGTTTAAAGAGGGAGTTTATTTGCTAGTTGTGCTGGTTTGAGGCTAATTGAATAATTTTAATGAGAAAAAAATTAGATCATAGGCTGTGGAAAGAAGACAATGGTGATGTCTACTTCACTCATAGGTTTGCTGAGATGTACAAAAGCAAGGACACAAACATAGATAAGACAGAGTCACCCTGTTTCTGAGCTCTGTTGGTGCTTCTCTCTCCTTGGCTTCCAGCTTGATCTGTGTAACCCAACTAATTGGTTCTGCTTCTAACTCCCCTTGCCAGTACTTCCATCTAACCTGCACATAAGGCAGATTCTAGGATAAGAGTAGGGGGCAGAAAGAAGGTGGAAGGGTGGTTGGGAACCCCTCTTGGGGACTCTGATTTCTGGTAGGGGCATTGTGTTTCTGTATTACTTTTAACTTGTATATTTCTTTATATAGCTGTAAATACTTGTAATATGTTATAAGTATCTGCTTGTGTATTGTGCTAATCTGTGAATATAAAGCTTCATTCCTTAACTTCCAGCCAGCTGTGTCTAGTCTGGGTGAATTCAAAAGTGTGGGGTGGGGCAGGGTGGGGGCAGGTAACTCCCAAACTATCTCGGTAGTGCATATACACAAAAGGCAACCAGGTAAAATGAATATGTCCACCAACAAAGCCAAGTCTATTGGGCTAAACCCATCTAAAATCCAAGATGGGGGTGGGGGAAGCAGTTATGGCATACTCTCAGGCCTACCAGGGTGGAACAGGTGGAGGATTTTAGATGGTTGTAGTCCCTCAGCAGGTCAAGTGACGCAGCTCAAAATTCCCTGTCAGCTAGCAGCCATCTCCCACACACAAACCAGGAGATAAGAAGGAATGGGCACTTTTCCCAGAGAAAAGAAGTGAAGGGAGAAGAGGCTGAGAGGGAAAGAGCACAGTATCAGCCAGGCACTGGCTTAATAATCTGTGATACTGGAAAATGGAATGGAATAACAATATCGCAACATCCTGGGATGCCCAGATCCATCCCCTGGGATGGGTCTCAGTCCCTGTAGTTTTTTTTAGGAGAACCTGGGATCCCTCAAACTATGACATAAGGGTACTTTGCACTGGTTAGTTGTAGTCCTCACATTCCTCACTTCTCCTCTGTGAGGAAGCAAAATGCAGCTATTGTTTCCTCAAAACACAACTACCAACATGCTGAGGCAGACAGGCATGAGGTCCAAGACCTCAAAGATTTTTAAGTGCTGGGCTCCCAACTACTAGCACAGTGAGAGTCAAGAATCTTAATCTTGATGAGGATCTCAGCTTCACCACACACCCAAAGTGTTTCTGCAACAGGCCAGGACATTGAACCTGTCTCTGCTGAGCCCTAGCCAGCCTTCCAGCTGCAGCTCAGCCACATATTTTGAGGCTTGCATTTATACAGATCTGTCCATGCAGCTTAAGAGTAATTTGTATCCAGATTATTGCAAAACATCCCTGAAGCCTCACATCAGTGAAATAAACTTGCTGCCTTATCTGAGCTTGGCTACAGCCGTTGCACTTTAACGTCCAATCTTTAAGCACCAGTTGAATTCACAACTGTTTCCAATATACTGTCACCAAACTCTAACATTAAGGTCGTGGCCACGTTCAGACCTCATAACCATTACCCTGAAACTGTTCTATCAACCCTTAGAGGACTGTGAGCAAGCCTGCAAGTTCTGAGAAAAAGAGCTCCCTTCTCCTCACAACATGTTCTCTGTTGCATCCATAAATTGAGAAACATAAGGAATCCACTCACAGCAATCTCTAGTTCTTCCTCTTTTCACCTCTTCTCACTTGCTTCCTGCCTCCTGAGCTGTGGAGACAGAAACCAGAACTGATTCAATGAGAAGGGACCAACTGCTGGTCTGGAAGGTACAATGCAGCTTAACTGGTGTAACAGAGAATGAGCAGCACAGGTGGCTCTGCTTGGATAAAGATTACCTTCAGGGTGAACACAAGTAGGTCAATATGCCCTCAATATACAGTTAAAAGTTCTGAAGTCCTCACTGAACAGTGAGGGCAAAGAGAACCCAAAGAGGATAGAGCAAAGTGCTGAGTAGCTGGTCATTAAAGTACAATGGATTATCTTGAACACTCAACAAGATGAGTCCCAGGGAAGAAATAGTTAGAGGCTATTACTGACGTGAAGTGAATGAACTGAAGCTGTTCAAGCAATTGTAGAGACCCTTAACCCAAAATGACATTTTAAATGGTGCCCTCTTCACAAAATTGACCTACAGGTAGCCTGACTACAAACATAACAATTCTTGGTCAATCTGTGCATGAGTATGAGCTGCCTAGGAAAACAACAAAAAAAAGCTCATTATAAACATTGCTCCTGTGATAAAGTCAAACTAAACTTGTATATTAACAGGTATAGTATGAAGCCCTTCAATACCCAGGTCCTTTGCTTGAGCTGGACCTTTAGAATAGACACAGGAGCTTTACTGTGTTATGACCTGTGGGCTGGAATTAAAAGTTATAAGGGTGTCTACTTTTCCACATGTAAGCAGGGCTGCTTGAGCACATAGTAAAAGGGGGTTTGGCATTTAGATCAGACTTACAATCATTAAGACTTTATACTTTGGGATCTGCCTACAGTAAACCTCAGCTTGACAAATAAGGATTTTTAAATCAGTGAGTGCCTAGCCAATGGTTTCCTCTCTGTGGAGCTGCATAAANCAGGCAGTCTCAAGGTACCCAAAATCTGATTCATCCATATATATATAAATATAAATATATATATATATATATAAATAAACTGATTGTTTTTAATCTTTCAAGCTTTTATTTTTGCTCTGTGATAAGTAGTTTCTTTTCAATATTTTTTTGTCTTTTGCATCAAAATGTCAATAAAACATTGGGGTTTATACCATATATTTAGAGATGAACACAGATCATTCTGCTTTCCATTATTTACCTTTGATGATCTGTACTTTTAAGAAGATAATCTCCTCTATACTCGAATCTCAGATCTGGCTTCTCTCCTATGAATAGAAAAAACTTGTTTACAGTTTGGTTAAACGGTTACTTGAGCCCTAAAAGAAAGAAAAGACAAAGAAAAACAAGGTGAAAAATGAAAAATTAGCAGTAAACACAACTCTCTGCTTCTAACATTCCATAACTAATATGTCAACATCAATGAGAAACAGAAGTGATGCAATTTTTAGGAAATCCGTCCGGGAAGCTGGAAAACAAGGCTATATTTCCTGTATGACCTTGGCCAATTCTTCAGGGCCATGTTCGGGCCAGCGACCAGAAAGTCCTAAAATTAGGCACTATGACATTAAAGCAGTTCAGGCCACTTGCTGTGTACTCACTCGCTGTGTACCAAAGACTCCCAAAACTATGAACAGAGCAAAACAGTCATATCACCTAGGTTAGACAGCTGTAGCCACAGTGGGGAGCAATAGGGCAGTGCACCCACCTTGGGTGTTGTGATTTCTCCTAATGACTCTAGACAGAAGCTGCAATATAGTAATGAGAAAGTAAACCTTTCCTTCAACACAGACAAAACACCTCTTCTTATCTTGCTTAGGCATTATGAAGATTGAAGTTCTGGTGGTTTAGGTGTCTGGGAGTCAGTGACAAAGGTCGTGGGCTGTAAGTTGAGGTAGTATCTTTCATTACACCAACCACCAGAGATAAGTACTTGTACAGATAGGAGGCCATGTGTCGTGGAAGATACTTGTCCTGGCTTGCCCAGGCGTGATCCCATGGTCCCTTCCCTCTGTTGGGGGGAGGAAGCAGAGCACGAGGAGAAGACAAAAGGCTCAGAGACACCCACTTTGAGGGTCCAAGACTTGCCCAGACTTCCTCCTCCCAAATAGGGGAAAGCAAGCTTCTGACTTCACCTAATATAGTCAGGTTTGGCAAGGTGCCATTCTGATTGGTAAATTTGTGTGGCCACAGTGGCCATTACATTTGGGCAAAACAATAAATAGGATTCTGCCACATGTTGTTCTGCTTTTCACTTTCACTTTGGCTTTGTCTGCTCTGCCCTGCCAGTTGCGCTCTGCTTTGCCTGCAACAACTTTCAAGACATTGACGGAATTCCCTTCAAGTTTTGGGTACTGTCTGATACTATATTGTGAGTAAATATTGCAAAGCCTCTCTCTAAGAAATTCTGCAACTAGCTTCTATTGTGCCCTTCTGCCTTAGTAGCAGAAGGGAGCATCTCAAGTCCCCTGGTGGGCAAGAGGTATAGTTGAAACTAAGAACTTCTTTCCAGTTTCAGTGTATGCATTTGCTCCTTATTTCTTAAAGTGTTCTAGTTTTGCCTGTTCCCTGTGTGCATAAATATCCAAACCCTGTGTTTTGAACATTGTAAATGTGTTTTCTGGTCAGATTTAATGTTAATAAGAAGTTTTCGTAGTTATTAACTATCTTTGCTTGGATATCAAAATTAATACCAATTATTAATTTTGCATAATTCATAACATCACACAACCATAAGCAACCAGACCCTCCAGTCCTCAGGTTGCTTTCACTCCCAGAAATTACGTTGCACAACTCAGTGAATGATGAGGAAGTTGCAAGCTTCAGCTTCCATGATACACATCCGCCTTATACACAGCTGCACGATATCCACCTTATGCTTTCTGCTACTTGTGACAACAACCAGCATAGCATGCCTTAAAGATTTGCTAAATATGCCAGTAGAAGTAGAATTGTCACCTTGCACCTATAAAAAGGTGCTCTGTGCTTTCAGTTCTCCTCTTTGAAGTGTTTTTAACCTTGTCAGCTATAGGAAAGGCTACAAGAGGAGAGGAGTCTACTCCATTAGCTCCAAATCTAGACCTCCTCACAAAGCTCACAGCTTGGTGCTGGATAACACTGCTTATTAGTTGGGTCATTTGCTTACTAATAATTGCACACACTTCAAATCCTAGATTGCTTGTTAGCTGTGTGCAGCAGCAATAAAAAATTCTATTCTACAGTAAATCAACTCAATTACTCTATTTAAACTGTATTTTTGGTGTAAAGCCAGAGTGATTGCCCACATAATGCTCAGATTTCTCCCAAGCCCTTTACCTTGACCTCCAAACGCATTGTCGGAGAGCCTCTCAGCCAGGTTTCTTAGCATGACCACTGAGGGCCAGCAGCATATCCAGAACAAAACACATACACTGACTGCTGGGGATTGCTTCATTTTATGTTGTGTGTCTCTTTCACACAAGGGCTCCAATAACCAAGGCTGCCTCTTTAAAAGCGTGATACTGTCTGGTGTGTCCAATGAAAATATTAGCCAAGAGAAAGCCCCAGGGGAGCCTTACCTCACCCTTCCTCTGACCTAGCAGTGCTGGCTGGTAGTTGCAAGCTCCGTGTTACACAGTAGGGAGCAGCTGCCTTCCCCCATCAGCCACACCGTTCCTCTTCCTGACCCTGATGTTACTGAGCATCTGTCTACATGCATTTCACTCCTCATGATTTCTCTGTGATAGAAGCTTTCTCTTAAGCTTTCATCTGAAACCTTGTGCCTCTTTCGGGGTCAAGATGATGTCAGCAACATGCATGATTTTGTCTGGCTGGAAAACACGAGATGTTCAACATCAATCAAATGCCTTCTTGTGCCAGGCACTGTAACAGGAGCCGAGGCCTTGCCCTGACAATGAGTCTGTCTGAACATACAAGGTAGGGAGAGGGATAAATATAGCAAGGTAAAAATCAGCATTTCTGGCTTTCACAGCAAGGCAACAGCTCAGCCAGCTACAGAGCCCATCTCCCTGCCCGACTAATGCCTGACCCCTGGACCAGACAACAGCTCATAATGTAACACAGAGAAGCTGCTTTGGATTCCAAACGATCCCTCTAAGAATGACTTGACAAGCACTACAGAGTACCAGCAAAAGACGTTTTTATGGAGGCATTTGTTTATTTTAATCAAGCGAGCAATTTAATTAGCTTTTCCTCTCACATCAGATAAATAGCAATTCTCTCTGTCCTGTTCTGTATCTCGTGAATGATTCTTAGATGTGGTTTCCCTAACATTATTCCTTAAATTGTAATGATTAACCACAGCCAGGGTGTTTTTCTTGTGTACTAAATGTCAAACTAAGGCAAAAATAAAATTAAAATTAAAATTATAATGTCATTTTGTTCTGGCTCCAAATTCAACCAGTTGGAATAATCCTACACCCATGAACATGACCATTTTTCTCCTCAGTCAGTCCAAGAACATCTTCATCTGCTTTGCTTCTAAGCACCGAAGCAGAGGGATTTTTCCTGGGCTGTGCACCCTAGTTCCATAATCCTGCATCCTTTGCTATCATGAGCCATGGAGCATGGTACTCTAAGTCCCTCAGGATATATCACTGATCAGAAAGATCAAATTGTACATAGCAGAACAAAATGAAAGAGATGTAATTCACTTCAAGAGCAACATTGGCTTCCTGCACTTCCTCCCTTTGTGCCTCATTGAGCCTTAGGGAGAAAGGAATTAGGAAGCAAGTAGAGCAGCTGCTGAGAGATGGAAGCGACTAGAGCAATTTCTGGGAGATAAAAGCATCAAGTCAAAAAATTAGGGAAATAGTCAGCCAAGCTTTTTCCCTTCATTGAATCAGCCTCGTCAGGATCACTTATAAAGACAGGAAATCTTTGCATTTGCCATTTCATAGCACCAGAAGGGACAGGGACAGTGTCTAGTTACTATGAGATGCATTTAGCACTGCGCTGTAATATCAGATCCTGTGCACGAGCAGTAAAGCTGATACAAGAGCATAGGCAAATGAAGGAAGGTAAATCTTCCTCATGGGGCAGCTTGGGCACCCAGCAGTTTAATTTGCTCTTTTCACCTACACAATTCAAGGAAGAAGGAGCAACCCTTAACCAATCACCCCCTTCCCCCATCCATATGGATTTGGATGCAGTCTTCTGGCAGTAATGCAGGTTAAGCAGCAGGTCTCCAGTGAAGCAGAATCCAAGTAAAAGGCTCTGTTAATGTCAGCTTTTCTGGAAGCTGGTTTTTCTGTAGCCCCCAAATTTAAATGATTAATGGCTCCTTTTGTGTCAGTCTCACATTCAATTATGATAGATGGCTATGCAAAGCAGAGAGAGATGTTTTACTATCTTGCTAGTAAAACACGACTCCTAGCCTGGCATTGAGAAAGCTGGGCTGTGGTTTTGAGGCATCAGCTCTGTTTTCAGTGCCTGGAAATCTAGAAACTAACCAACAAACCCAAATATTACAGCATGTAGCAGTGTATATCAAATCACTGCTTTACTGGTTTGTGAATAATTGGAGGATTTTACTGAGAAATTACATTATAGGTTGAGAAAGGGAAACATAAACATGTCTCCTTCACTCATACATTTACTGAGATGTACAACAAGTGAGGACTCAAACACAGATAAGGCAGAGCTGCTCGAGTCACTCTGGTTGCTGATCTCTCTGGCTTCTAGCTGAATCTGTGTAACACAACTAATCAATTCCTGCTTCTAAACCTCTCCTGGATGGTCTTCCTCACTTACCTGGCATGTAAGACAGTAGGATAAGATTGGGTTATGAGGAAAGGTGGTAGGGTGGCTGGGAACCCCTCTTGGGGCCTCTGATCTCTGGGAAGGGTGCAGTGTTTCTGTATTACCTTTTTAATGTATATATTTTAGGCTCTCAGGTAGTGAGAGGACTGGAGGGAATGGAGCAAAGCTGGAGGTGGGGAGATTCAGATTGGTTGTGAGGAGGAAGTTCTTCAGGATGAGAGTGGTGAGGGCCTGGAATGGGTTGCCATAGGGGGTGGTTGGGTCCACTTCCCTGAAGGTGTTCAAGGCCAGGCTGGATGAGGCTGTGGCCAGCCTAATCTAGGGTAGGGTATCCCCAGGCATGGCAGGGCAGTTGGAAGTAGATGATCCTTGTGGTCCCTTCCAACCCTGACTGATTCTATGATTCTATATTTGTAAATATCTGTAATATATTGTAATTATCTGCAATATATTGTAAATATCTGCTTGTATATTGTGCAAAGCTGTAATATAAAGCTTAATTTATTAACTTCCATCCAGATGAGCCTAGTTTGGGTTATTTCAAAAGTGAGGGAGAGGGGGGAGTGGGGCAGGGAACTCCCAAACCATCTCTACTAGAAACAAACTCTTTTTATCAACTGTTGAGTTGCAAGACTCAGAGAGAAGAGCTTCTGACCTCCTCTATTTATTACACTATAATAATAATGCTAGTTTACAAATAACCTTCAACAATGCTTTGGGGATGTCTACCACATTCAGAAAGGTGTAACAAA
>VWZI01013889.1:741294-757186 GCA_013396835.1 Psilopogon haemacephalus | reverse complement strand
TTTTAGCTGCTACATAGTATACTCCAAGATAAAAATTTGTCTTTAACCTTTAGCTAAATTACTTTTGTTTGGAGAGTTACACTGGGGAACAAAAATGCAACATAGACAATCTGAGGCACAAAATCCCCTTGCATGTTTCTTGAACTAATTTGCTGACAGAGGAAATCAGCTGACACTAAGTATGTTCTGCAAATAAGAACTTTGAATAACCCATCCACTCAATAAACAGAAGAGATCGGAGGAAAAGTTTGTCTACTTAGAAGTTTATCTGAGGTGTTATTTCCCAAAAGGATTAGCTGCTTTAACCAGGACAGAGTTTCTCTTTGCGGTCTCCCTCCTGTATGCTTGGCCCACCATTAACTGCAACCATAATTTCTATTGCAATAAGGAAGATATCTCTGATACTTAGAACTGACATTTCACCCTTTTAATGCTGAGTAAGGTTTTTAGCCAGCAAAAGTCACACTCTTCTTTGGAATCCTTTCAAATTTGTGTTCTTTCATTTTAAACAAATTTATTCTTTCTTGCTTTCAGAGGATGTCTAAGGCAGGACACCCCAAGAAAGGTCAGAGTCTGAACTTTTCTGGTGATATTTAAACCCTAATGATAAAATTATTGCCATTTTTCAGCTGCTTTCGACAATTTGACTCTCATTTCTCTCTGTACCTTTTGTATCACTCCATTATTCAAAATACAAAGGGTTCCTCATTGTATGAATCAGTAGCCAGGTGACATACATCATTTCTCTGACGAAATGAGAAATGTTCAGTACCACATTCTGACAGCTGACACGCAGTCATCTGTCATGGCAGCTGTGGGAAAAAAGAACTCTGCCCAAAAAAAAGTATGGGCATGTAGCCATTATCTGGTGTCAGTAAAACAAGTCAGTTGTACTGCATGGGATGGCATTACATCTGCACACTATCCTCTAGCCTTTGGGCAGAACTATCAGCATTTTCCCCTTCTGAAAGTGCATTTTCCCCTTCTGAAAGTGCCCATCGCTATGTCATTTAAACACTGGAAACATTATTGCTGCTAGGGAGCAACTGACCTACATAAAAAATAAGGCATATTGCATGAAAGAAATATCAACTGGCCATAAACCTAACAGGTTTCAAAATTACTTCTTTCAACAAAATAAAGGTTCCTTTCTTTCAAGACAGCCTAGTGAAGATTTCGGCTCAATATGCAGCTACAGGGCTAAGAAAAAAAAAGAGAGGGAGGGGGAAAAAAAAGATTAAAAACCTCCTGTTGACTAGACATTGCAAGCATGTGGAACAGCATAAAGAGTAGCATAAGACACACAACGCATAACAAATTGCATCACTGTTCCTAGAACAGAGAATGCAAAAGGGAACTCTTCCCTTCAAAAGGGAGCTCAGGAATTGTAGGGAACAAAATATAGATTTGATAAGGACACGGATTGCTTATCTTCAAGAGGGCAAATGAGAAGGTGAAATGAAAAAAGCACAGAGTAATGAATAGACCAGAGAAAGCAGATCAAGAGTTCCTGTTTTCTCCCAGGACTACTTTTGTGCTAGCAGAGCTCAGAAAAGTGGTCCAATGTCTGCTCCAGCCCTTAAATTAGCTATGACTCTCTGGTTCATATGTTATTTGTTTAGAAGAATATGGATATATAGCCATTTACTTCAGAAAAAATTCAAAGAGAGAAGATATTCTGTAATTAATAAGAACACTCCAAGATACAGAAAAACCAGCACAGAATTAATGTGGGAGTGTATAAGAACCTCTGCTATAAGTTTCAAGTCAACTTCTGTTTGCAAGCATTAGGATGAGGAATGAAATGATCACTCTGTGGCATGTACTTGTGGTAAATAGCAATGAGTATGAGCATTGTTCCTTTTTCCATTGGACTGCCAAAGCACAGAAATACAAGCTACAGCTCCATGGTATCTGATGTGTGTATGGATTCTCTCCTTGCTCAAGAGCATCTCTCCTCAGACCTGGGTATTTCATCACACAGGTGAACATGAGTTCACCTCTCCAGAAACTGACTTCAGTGATCAAAAATACCTCATGACTCTCAGCTGGGGAAAGCTTCCATGTGTTTCCCTTCTAACTGAGTAGAAAGGAAAGGTTCCTCAGAGGGCGTTGAAGAGCAAAGGCCTATCTCCAGAGCTTTGATTTTCTCCCTGAAGGAGGTTCTCTATTAACTTCAGAAGTATCCTAAGGAGACTGACATGGAAGCTGGATGCTAAGAGGGTAGTGAGAATCTGTCCAGTGTCTACACATAGCAGCTATGCTTAAAGTGATTATTTTTTACTAGATTTCTTAAAACCTTCATACCACCTTCTAGTCAGCTTTGTACCTGAAATTGGGAAAACTGATCTGCCAATTTGTAATGACTTTAAAATGCAGACTTGTGTCACCCCACAAAGGATCTTACAGGTTCATGTTTGATGGATTTCCCCCATACCATGCACATTCATTTATTATTTCTCTATTTAAAATCTCCAATAAACAATATCCCCTGAGTTGGGAACAACACAAAGAAAGCGTGTTGTCACAGATGACAGTAAGACAGAATTGATCTAGACAGATTTATTTCCAAGTTTAGTAAGAAATTCACAATCACTGCAAAAAGAAAGGAGAGAAGAATTACTTTTGCTTGGGGCAGTTCGTGGCTGCTGCACAATACCTTGCCTTTTAATCACTTGCTGTGGTGAAGCAACAATCAATACAGTGTAAAAGAGATCACAGAGGGCCTGAACCAGGTCTCGCTAAAATCAGTGGTGGAAAGAAAAGCCTTCCCCAGGGAAAGATCTCTGAGAGCCACAACACAGGACCTGCAGCCCAAGAGGCAAGACCAAGGTGACTTTGAGCCACAGTCATAGTCTCCAATTAGGCCTGCTTCAGAGAGCTGAGACAGGTCCTCAGGGAATGCATCCTAGTCAGTACAACATCCCCAGGCAGAAGCATAACACTGCAAGCCTTCCATCAGCCTTGCCTCATCAGCCTACCTCACTGAGTGTCCTTCCTGCACCAGGTGCCGTAGGAGCACTCAGAAGATAGCTATGGGTTGTCCTTCCATGTTGCTTCCATAGAAGGGCAAAGAAAAGACCAAAGCAGAGGCACCTGAAGATCCCAGGTCTCATTTCCAGCCTAGCAGAGATAGAGTGAAGACAGAAAGCTTCACACCCTTCAGAGATAGTTGAGTGTTATATACAGGAAGAAGATTAATCCAGGATCACAGCATTACTCCACAGGACCTTCGGTCCATATTTCTTTGCTTGGGGATCTCTGCACAACCAAGCAACAGACTTCTTCTTTCCCTGTGCCTCATTTCTAGAGAAAGTGTACTGCTATATCATTGCCTTCAGGGAGTGGAGAACTGGAAAGGTGGTTGACCACTAGCTGTTTTGAACTGAAAACTTCTAGAACTGCAATATGAGAAGCACCTCAGGTTTCTATGAAAATTGGATATCAGACCCACTGGAAATTTTATCTTTATTGTTTTGTTACAAATAACAAAAACACAGAAGGATTTTTTCCTAAAATTGTGTCTCTAGACAGAACTAAAGTATGTACTCTGGCTCCTCTCCAGTACTGATTACAAACCTAGATCTGCAATATAATTCAAAAACTAAATAATTACAAGGCTTAGAGGTGAAGAAAGGACTTTTAATGTTCCACACCCAGCTTAACTTCTGATGCCTCACTGACCTCAGGCAACAAACCAAAACCAACTTAAACTTCATCTAAGTTTCAGATCTGGAGACATCAAGTCAGTAAGAGTTCTTTTGTAAAGTCAAACTAAAGGGCCATCTACCCATGTTCAAATGCCTAAGTGAAGGGTGTAAGAACTAAGCACGCATGTAAATTATATTTTGCTTCATATAGATCAGTGTTGCAGCTTAACCCAGCAGGCAAGCTGATCACTGCACAGCCACATGCTCACTCCACACACCCCCACCCCACAGGGTAAAGGAGAGAATCATACAGAAAGAGTAAACTGTGTGGGGTGAGATAAAAGCAGCTGAATAGGACAGAAAAAGAAGAAAAAAATATTGTCAACAATGGTAAAATAATTAGAATATACAAAGCAAATGATACACAGTAGAATTAGTCAGGACCCACTGACCAATATCCATACAGTTCCCAAGCAGTGGCTTTCCCCTTATTTTACATGCTAATTGTGATGTCTTGTGCTATGGAATATCCCTTTGGCCACCTTGGGTCAACCATCCTGCTTGTGTCTCCTCTCAACCTCTTGTGTCCCTCAGCCTCCTCAGCTGGCATGGCATCGTGAGAAGCTTAAAAGTCCTTGACCACTGCTTAGCAGCAACTAAAGCATCAGCATGTTAGCAACATTATCTCCATACTAAACCCGGAACACAGATCTGTACCAGCTACTGCAAGAAAATTCAGTCTAACCCAGCTGAAACTACCAGGACACTCAGTCTCTGCCAGTCCATGGTTCATGAAATTTTCAGCTATGGAATTTTCTTTGCATGTTATGACCCTCAGTGAATCTTTCTTTCATAGAGTCACAGACTGGTTTGGGTTGGAAAGGACCTTAAGGATCACCTAGTTTCACCCCCCTGCTGTGCACAAGGACACCTTCCACTAGATCAGGTTTCTCAAAGCACCATCCAACATGGCCTTGAATGCTTCCAGTGATAGGATATCCACAACTTCTCTGGGTAACCTGTTCCAGTGTCTCACCACCCTCATGGTGAAGAACTTCCTTACATCTAATCTAAATCTGCTTCCTTTCAGTTTAAAACCATTGCCCCTCGCTCTGTTGCTACATATGCCAGCTTTCTTTTAAGGACCTCTTTAAGGCAACCTTTAAGTACTGGAAGACTGCTAAAACCCTTCTTAGGTTATTCTCCATGTGTGTTGCTTTATGTTTGTTCCTTCTTGTCCAATATCATGAAAGTTTTTCTGAATTCTTTACAACGAGGTTTCATGTCACCGTTTTTGGTAGTCTAGTAACATGAACAAAGCTTTGTCATCTTACAATCTGCATCCTTTCCTGAACCAACTATCAAAATACCAAATTGTTCATGCTGCTCACAAACAGGACACCAGTGGGGCTTTCCACAGCTGAAAAAACTGACAGCTTAATCCTATCCTTTTTTCTTGTGCCTTTTAACCACTCTTTCATCTATTGCAAGGACCTTTCCTTTTATCCTGTTGCAGCTCAATTTCTTTAAAATTTAGTCTTTGATGAGAAACCTTGTCAATGGCCCTCTAGAAACTGAAGTATCACCTGGATTTCCCTTCTCTACTTGATTATTGATTCCTTCAAAGGATAGATTTATGATGCACAACTCTATAAATGCCACAGAGACTCTTCCCCCCAATATATCACATTTGCCCATATTCCTGCTAATGTTACACTTTATTGTAGTTTCTATCGTCTTGCCTATTGTGGATGTTTGATTTACCAGCGTATAGTTCCCCAGGTTTTCCCTCACATCTTCCGCTTTCCATTCCACTGACACCAAAATAGTTTTATGCTCAAAGTTCAATTAATGACCAGTCACAAAGTGTTCATCAGAATCATAGAACTGAAGAATATATCTTGTTGAAAGGACCCAATAACCATCAAGTCCAACTCTCTGCTCCTCATAGAACTTACCATAGAGCAGATATAGCTGGGCCACTTATTTCAGGTATCAAATGTAAGCTCAGATTTGAAAATCTGCTAAAAATTCTGCATTCTGTTGGAACTAAGTATCTAAGGAATGAAGCTATTCATCATATTTGAGTAATTTTATTTCATTGATCTCAGCAAGACAAAGACCAAGACATTTTATTAAGAAAATAGTTGGATTTTGAATACTCAGGAACCAAAACATGAAAGGAAATGTCTTTTTTTCTCATTTTAATTCTGATGTTATACCTAGTGAAACCAAATCAGCTGTGATTGCTCTGTTGAAGAATCAGTGTGGAAACACTTGTTACTGAAGCTGCCCTCAAATCAAGAGGCTGTGCACCTTCCTACACGTACAGGCCAAATTTAGCTCCTGAAGCTACCCTTTCAAAAAGGGTAGGAAGGAAGAGCCAGGGAACTACAGGCCAGTCAGTGTCACTTCTGTGCCTGGTAAGATCATGGAGCAGATCCTCCTGGAGGCACTGCTGAGACAGGAGAATAGTGAAGAAGTGATTGGGTCCAATCAGCATGGCTTCACCAAGGGCATATCCTGCCTGACAAACCTGGTGGTCTTGTATGAACAGGTCATAACATTAATAGATGAGGCGTGAGCAACTGATGTCATTTACCTGGACCTGAGCAAAGCCTTTGACACTGTCCCGCACCACATCCTGGTCTCCAAGCTGGTGAAACATGGGTTTGATGGGTGGACCACCAGATGGATAAAGAACTGGCTTGATGGCCACACCCAAAGAGTGGCTGTCAATGGGTCCATGTCCAAGTGGAGGCCAGTGACAAGCAGAGTCCCTCAGGGGTCAGTTCTGGGACCAGTCTTGTTCAACATCTTTGTGAGCGACATGGACAAAGGCATTGAGTGCACCATCGGCAAGTTTGCTGATGACACCAAGCTGTGTGGTGCAGCAGACAGGCTGCAGGGCAGGGATGGCATCCAGAGGGACCTGGAAAGGATGGAGAGGTGGGCACAAGCCAACATTATGAGGTTCAACAAGCCCAAGTGCAAGGTCCTGCATCTGGGTCCAGGCAATCCCAGGCACAAATCCAGGCTGGGCAGTGACTGGCTGGACAGCAACCCTGAGGAGAGGTACTTGGGGGGGCTGGGGGNGAGGTACTTGGGGGTGCTGGTGGATGAGATGCTCAACATGAGCCAGCAGTGTGCACTTGCAGCCCAGAAGGCAAATCAGATCCTGGGCTGCATCAGAAGTGTGACCAGCAGGTCGAGGGAGGTGATTCTCCCCTTCTACTCCACCCTGGTGAGACCCTACCTGGAGTACTATGTCCAGTTCTGGAGCCCCTATTACAAGAGAGACATGGACATGCTGGAGCATGTCCAGAGAAGGGCCATGAGGATGATCAGAGGGCTGCAGCACCTCTGCTATGAAGACAGACTGAAAGAGTTGGGGCTGTTCAGTTTGGAGAAGAGGAGGCTCCCAGGTGACCTTATTGTGGCCTTCCAGTATCTTAAGGGAGCCTACAAAAAAGCTGGGGAGAGACTTTTCAGGATATCAGGTAGTGAGAGGAATGGAATAAAGCTGGAGGTGGGGAGATTCAGATTGGATGTGAGGAGGAAGTTCTTCACCATGAGAGTGGTGAGGCCCTGGAACAGGTTGCCCAAGGGGGTGGTTGGGGCCACATCCCTGGAGATGTTTAAGGCCAGGCTGGAAGAGGCTGTGGGCAGCCTAATCTAGGGTAGGTTGTCCCTGGGCATGTCAGGGGGGTTGGAACTAGATGATCCTTGTGGTCCCTTCCAACCCTGATTGATTCTATGATTCTAAGTCAGTACCTTTTATCAACCTAAATTAAAATGTCTCTGTCTTGAAATCACTAACCACTGATCAGCTGAAGAAATGCCACTCGCAGCTCTGTCTCACATTCTCTGCCTAAGCAGCTGTGCTGATTTAGCATATTCCTGTTCCTCAGCTGTTTGTCACTGCCCTGTACAGCACTATGGAAGCACATACACATCTGACACTTCTACCCAACACCCAGCTTAATGGAAACCTACTTTCTCAGTGTGATAAGCTCATAGACAAGACCATGAGCTGGAGCCGCTGAAGCATCATTGTCTTTTTCTTGTTATCATGGGGGCAATAATAATATCAGAAGATACACATGTTGTGGGACTGGATAATAACTTCTTAAAACAACTACAATAAGCTTGCAGATGTCCTCAGGATGGAAAAAATTCTCTCTTCCTTGTCTTTGCTACTGAAATAAAGATCCTGGTGTCTGTTCTAACAGTGCGTAGACTGTGCGGTAGGACCAGAGAAAGGTCATCATAATATTCCATGTATTATATTTCCCAGCAAGGTAACAGCACCTACAGGATGGTAAAGGCTAGCAGATTTGGAACAAACAGGAGAAAGAAGCACCTATATGATGCCCTTTGTGCTTGTCCCTGGATTTGAAGGGGTAGCACTGCTCTATACACATGGTAAAGGCAGAAAAGCCATTTCACTGCACATCTTCTCTGAGATGATTCTTACGTGCTATACACCATGCTATTGCTCTTTACACTGAATAAAAACTCCACTGATAGATACTCAAGGAAAGCCATTACAGAAAGAGCTTTGCCTTCTAGCAGCACTTCAGCATCCTTAATAAACCTGCAAAACCCAGCATAAACCAGGTATCTTTACATGATTCTGTTTTTCTTTACGCTGCAGAGATGTTACTACAGCTCCACCAGCTGAGACCTGTAGAACCAATAGATGGACAGAAATGCAAACCACTTTGTTCACAACAATGTCTTTGTTGGATTTCTTTGCAATGAAACTGCAGTCTACAGTTTTTTTTTTCAGAAAAGGTGTCTTCTTAAAAAAAAAAAAAAATAAAAAAAGAAAAGACAAGAGGGGCTATTTCCAAATGGAACTTATAGGATAATTGAGAATTATGGAATCTGTTTTCTAAGTGGATCTGCTTAGAGGCACTGATGAGTAGCAAGCTACAAGCCTGATGCCAGCTCATCCTATTGAAAGTCAGGCTGGGAGTGTGTGTCTACAAGACTGTCTCGTAGTATGTTTAATGCATTTCGCTGCTTTCTGCTAAGACAGCATACTAAACAGATCTGAAGCATTCTTCATTGCAACACTAGAGCATTCTTTTTAATGGAGGGTATAATCTCATTACAAGCTCTGGTAATCATTTAGATTACAATCTTAATTGCCAAAGTAGGTAAAACAGATAAAACACATTTTGTTTGTCCTCTCCTCCTCCTTTTTTTCCCCTTTTTTAAAGGTTCAGCTAAAGAAGAGTGGATTTTTTTCCCCCCCTCCCTCTTGAGTTTTTAAGCACCAGAAAGCTTTCTTGTCTTTGTTACCCTTCACACAGACCCTCTGCAATATTACATTTCAAAATTCAAATCTATGATTACAAAGCCAGATTCCTAGGACAATCTTCTGTCAGGCACTGAGAGCTCTCAGCATCTCACAGGAGGTGTTCATCACCTTGTAGGATTCACTTCTCATTACACTGAGTCCTGGAGCACATCTCTGAGTAGTTCAAAAGGTATAGTCTCCTGAACAGAAAATCTCATTAACTCCATCATCCCCCTCATCCCATAGTAACCTATGCCATAGGCTATCTACATTTGCAAAGAGTTGTATAAACACCCCTAAATCAGCCTCATGTACTTTTGGGAAGACAGATAATGTCTGGTTGATAAACTTAGCTCATGTGTGAGGAAATGGAGGCAGTGAGATGTGACTTGAGAAAGCCTTAAGATGAGGGGACAAGGAAATTTTGGTAGCTGTCTGCTGCTATAACCCTGCTGATACCCTTGAGAGGTTTCACATTTCAAGAAGTATCCCAATTCCTTAACTCACTGCAGTTGAGCTTCCAGCTGTGACCATGTCTGAAGCTGTGTCACATCAGCACTGAAATGAGGTGTTCACTCAGAAAAAAAGGAGCTGTTGAGAAAATAGGTTCCTGAGCCTATGAAGCATGAGGAGGAAAGGGTCTCTTTCCAGCCAAGCACTGAAGATCTGCAGTTTCTTCAAGTCAGTTCCACCCCTGCATCTCGAATCCCAGGGCAAATGACATCACTGATGATGTTCAGCATTAGAACCTGGTTTCCAGATTAGGCTTCTGGGAGACATTTTGTATTTTGGTGATAGAGTGGCCATTGCTAAGCTACTCCATCACAAGAAAGGACACTTGAAAAATAATTTCTAAATCTTGCCATCAAACTGCTAAAAAACATGCCTCAAGTGGCATTAGCCAGAACACAGTTTGCAAAGCATCTGGAAAGCACTTAGATTTTATAGGCATGTGGCAGAAAATTACTCTTTGAAGAGGTGTTTAGACTGAGAGATCTTACTATGATATTTAGTCCAGAGAAAGAGAATGCCAGGGTCAGCCACAATAAGTTCTCCACTTCCTTGATTTCCCTTGAGAAAATGGCTTAGGTCTGTTTTCCAAACAGAAGGTCCAGCCACAGCCAGTGTAAAGGCACAGATCTGGGCAAACTCCTACTTTGTTGAGTCACTTTTCTCAGCAGCCCTGGGCTTCCAGAGCATCCTGGCTAGTGCAAGCAGGGTGGAAGGTAACCCTTCTCTCCATTGCAAAGAAATGGGATGTGAAAAGTTTGTAATCCTTCTCCATTTCACACATAGGACAAAAGACAACTGGCTAAGCTCCATCTTCAGACTAACTTAATCCACGAAGGCCACCATCTACTTTTTTTTCTCTGCAACAAGACCATGCTGAATATTACCTTGTCTTGATGTTCTGTTCCAGAATCTCATACAATATCTGAACTCTTTATGTTCATATTTGAGGTCTTTCTGGACTCATGGGCATATTAGTTGAAATGTTGGTGTCAGTATAGCTATGAGATCAGAGAAAACTTCATAAGCTTAGATGCTGCTCACCAAAAAGTAAGTGATATATGATACCCATTGGCAGTTTTTTCACTTGTTTCTTCTTGCTGCAGCTAAATCTGTGATTCACACATGTAAATGACTAGTTGGTGTGCTGGGAAGGTGTACCTTAAGCATTATGTTTAAAAATTAAAAGGAAATTAAAACCAAACTAGTGAAATGCCTTTCAGAATGCACAAACAGTATCTCCCTTTGAAAATAAAATTTAAACAAGAGTCCTTCTAAAATATATTTATTAAAGTCAATACATTGCTTTTCATTGCGTCAAACCTGCCTATGGCGGGGGGTTGGAACAGGATGATCTTTGAGGTCTCTTCCAACCTAAACCGATCTATGATTCTATAAAACACCAGCACAGAAAAGTGTTTAAAGTCTTACTAATTAATTGTATCTCACATTTATCATTTGCATCACAGGATCATCACAGCTTTGGCAATACTTCTGCACAATTTCAAAGCATATCTTATGGCTATCCTTGAAGGAGAAAGATAGAGAGAGAGATAGATAGATGTATAGATAGATATAGAGGTAGACATAGACATAGATATAGATATAGATATAGATAACAGATGATATCTGGTGCTGGTAGACAAGAAGCTCAACATGAGCCAGAAGTGTGCACTTGCAGTCCAGAAAGCCAACCAGAGCCTGGGTTGCATCAGGAGAAGTGTGGCCAGCAGGTTGAGGGAGGTGATTCTCCTCCTCTGCTCTGCCCTGGTGAGACCCCACCTGGAGTACTGCGTCCAGTTCTGGAGCCCCTATTACAAGAGGGAGGTGGACATGCTGGAGCATGTCCAGAGAAGGGCCATGAGGATGCTCAGAGGGCTGCAGCACCTCTGCTATGAGGACAGACTGAAAGAGTTGGGGCTGTTCAGTCTGGAGAAGAGGAGGCTCCCAGGTAACCTTCTTGTGGCCTTTCAGTATCTGAAGGGAGCCTACAGAAAAACTGAGGAGGGACATTTTAGGTTATCAAGGAGTGACAGGACTATGGGGAACGGAGCAAAGCTGGAGGTGGGGAGATTCAGATTGGATGTGAGGAGGACATTCTTTGTCTCACGAGAGTGGTGAGAGCCTGGAATGGGTTGCCCAGGGAGGTGGTTGGGGCCACATCCTTGAAGGTGTTTAAGGCCAGGCTGGATGAGGCTGTAGGCTGTAAGCCACTTTCCCTATGAGACATGGATTGTTCATACTCTCTCATTTAACAACAAGACAAGAAGGTTTTTATGGTTTACAAGGCTGGACTTCCAGCAAAATTCTTTTGCCAGACCAATTCTTTTGCCAGTTAACCCAAATTCCAGAAAATTATTTCCATTTGTGAGTTTTCCTTTCCCACAGGATGCTGGCTAGCCTGTCCTTCATGCAGCACATGTAGGTCACAAGAAGATACCGGCTTAGAAGTGCTGAAGGCTTTATGAGCAGGATGTGAGTGATAGCACTGTTGCTCTAAAGAGCCTTCAATCCAATGACTGAGAAGTCTATGCATATCTGCTGTGCCATCTGCCACTTTTCTTATTCCTGACAAATGTTTACTATTTTTCATGTGATTTCTTCAAGGACTTGACACAGCTGAGCTCCCCAAGGATTGTTTGGGAACTTTGCACATGAAGGTTAGTATCTTCCTACCTTGGAGTCCTCCAACCTAAACTGGAAAACGTGCCTTAAGATGAAATGTTATCATCCACACCTATATAATAACTTGTTCCCAGATGTCCTTTCCATCCTTGAACAGGCATTACCAGAATTCATTTTCAGCCTAAAGCCAAAGTATGCCTGTAAGCAACAGCCCCAAGGACAGAGGATTAAATTGTCTCACACCACCAAGGACTGCAGAACTTCATCTGCTGGTTTAGAGGAGACTACGCTTTGCTTTTGTGCCAGGAAGCCTATACAGACTTCATTCCCCACTTAGAAATCACTTGGAAAGGTCCCACACCTGCCTTGTTCCTACGTCTGGAGTAGTGATGCTAGATTTACCTTCATAATGTTCCCACAGAGTGCCTTGGATTCCAGGCTCTGTATCCAAGTTTGGTGCATGCTGAGCACAGCACACTCCCTCAAGATCCTGCTCTTGGAGCTGTGGATTTCAAGAATATTCACAGCTGGAACTGGGCTCTGTGAAGTGACTCACTAAAGTTCACAGGCTCTATGAAGAAGTCAGAGAGCAAGAACAGATGCTTATAATGGAGACTCTGCCACTTACACGTTTAAAAAAAANNACACCTTTAAAAAAAAAAAAAAAAAAAAAAAAGCCATTACAAATCGTCACTTAGCTTATCTGCATTCTCTCTAGAAAGAGATTAACAGCAAGCTGGAATACATTTACAACACAAAAAACCTGCACATCCACTCAGGTGCATATACATGCACACATGTGCACACTTAAGCGAAGGAGGGCTAGCAATTCAGCGAGAGATCTGCTCCATTTCTCATTCTGACATGATCCTCCTGAATTCAGATGCAATGCAAACAGGACTTAGTGGAAAGCAGCATCTAATAAAATGCTCAGCTTAGTTTGTCAGTCAGAAGCTGCAAATCTCAGTCAGCACTAAAGATCAGTTCCTGCCAAAAGGGTTGTTTTTCATACAGTAAATTCCAAAGAGATGCAGCAGTCCGAAATAGATCTATTGCTTTCTAAGAATATAGTGCAGTGTGCCTGCTAGGCAACTTGCCTAGAAATTCTTTTCCAATGAAGTACTGGAAGAGACAATTTCATTTGCTCTGTTCCCAGTTCCTTGAGCAGCAACAGCTTCAGCGCTTTGCTTCAGTTATGCCTATGAAGGTGTCTAGAAATCACTGCCTGAATCTGAAGGAGGCAGCAAATGTAAGGGATGAACTGTGCCCTCCATAATACACCACAAACCACTGAAGCTGGTCTTGTTGAAGACCAAATCACACCATTATTCGTGATTTCATTTAAACCCTATAGATATCAGTGGGAAACATTTATTTGGATAAAACACTGATAATAAAACACTGATAGGCTTTGAAGTGTCATGGCCTGCAATGTTTAAAGCAGACCTTACTGATCTTCTTGTGCTTTTCTGCAGAGAAAGTCAGGAAGCAAAGCAGATACTTCTAGATGTGTTTGAGTTATGTCCCTGATTTTTTTTTTTTTTCCCCAAACCACAAAGGACAAAAGTAGAAACAACTCTTTCCTAGGATGGCACTACACATAGTAGCACAAGTCTGTGTTGCACGTGAGACATTCCCAGCAAGATGTCTGTGTTTCAGCTTAGGACTTTCAAAGCCCAGTTCCAGATCTGGACCTCAGTTTCATAAAACACTTGAGGCAGATGGTTCTGTACAACAGGAAAAATAGAGCCTGGAGAAGAGAAGGCTTCAAGGAGACCTTGCAGTGGCCTTCCAGTTGTGGTGGTTTGGGAGTTACCTGACCCTCCACACTTTGAAATAAACCAGGATAGGACTCAGTCGGCTGGAAGTTAATAAATGAAGCTTTATATTTACAGCTTTGCGCAGTATATAAGCAGATATTTACAATGTATAACAGATATTTACAGATATATACAGTAAAAAAGGTAATACAGAAACACCACACCCCTCCCAGAGATCAAAATCCCTAAGAGGAGTTTCTAACTACCCCTACCACCTTCCCCCTTTCCCCAATCTTATCTCACCATCTGTTTATGCAGTAGATAGGCAGAGGTAGATCAGCCAGGGGGATTAGCAGCAGGAAAGAAGTTAGTGGAATTATTCAGATTCAGGCAGGGAGAAAGAGCCATGCAGGAGCTACCACAGCCCAAAGTGGTCTGACTTATCTATGTTTGGGTTACAACTCTTAAACATTTTTTTTTCTTTCTCAGTAAAGCTATGAGGGAAGTAGCATCATCAGTGTTTTCCTCTCTCAGCCTATAGTCTGATTTCTCATTCAAATCCTCCAATTAGTTCAAACCAGCACACCATTATTTGAAGGGGGCCTATGAAAAGGTTGGAGAGGGAGTATTCACAAGGTCTTGTAATGACAGGACAAGGGGTAATGCATTTAAGCTGGCAGAGGGGAGATTTAAACTAGATGTTAGGAAGTTCTTTACAGTGAGGGTGGTGAGACACTGGCACAGGTTGCCCAGGAAGGTTGTGGATGCTCAAGGGAGGTGTTCAAGGCTGGATTGGATGAGGCCTTGAGCAACCTGTTCTAGTGGGAGATGCCCCTGCCTATGGCAGGGTATTGGAACTGGATGATCTCTCGGGAGCCTTTCAAACAGACAAAAACTGTGCATTCAACTCAGGTTTCAGACTACCCCCTCACAGTTTTCTCCTTTCCATTTTCCCCTTGTAGAATACACCCAGAGCAACAGTTTCTAATTTTCTGAGTAGAAAATAACAAGGAAGGTGAAAACACAGATTGCAAAACCATAATCCAACACCCCAAAGCATATGAGAAAAGCTCCCTGGAATGCCTGCTTAGGAATTCCCCTTCCACTCCTGGGTGGCATGATGCCAGGTAGTACTGGAAGCTAAAGCTTTTTCATCAGCCAGGATAAGGGGCTTAAGATCTCATTCAAACAGACCCTGTCGCCCACAGGCAGACAGGTAAAAAGTAGAGCTATGTTCACAGCCTCTTAATTTATTCCAGTGAATTGCCTGGGTACTTTTGCTCTTTATTCTGAGCTACAGGCAGGACAGCTCAGAGTCCTTGCCATGACCTTTTTCCTCCAAATAAATTTTGCTTAGTAGTGACGACTAAGGGAAGGGAAGAATTGTAATTCTTGTGGTAGCTCACAAGAATGAAGACATACCAGCTGACAAGTGGCAATAATTCATGCAGAGCATCCAGCCTGGATACTGCCCAGCTTACACTTTTGCAATTCCAGGGCTAAAAGCATCTTCAGATTGTGCTTTATCCCGACTTGGTGAAATGTCCAGCCAACTTATAGCAATGCAATCTTGAGGGAATTATGCAGTGCTGTTCTAAGTTCAGTGCTTGGTGCCAGAAAGTAACGCCCCACAATATGTTAAACAGACCACAAGCAGTGTGAAAATACTGCTCTCAATTCAGAGAGGGCTAAGCTCCACAAATTTCTGAGCATCAAAGCCACAGCCATCAGTTACAAGAATCAGTCCACAACAGCAAGCAAAAAGCCTTACTTATTTTCTCCACTGCTGGCAACAGTGCTGTTCAGCTGGCAGAAGGCTCATGGCATTCCTACAGATCCAGGGAACTCTTGCAGTGAAGATAAGATTTTTTTGTTTTAATGTTGCACATAGTTACCTACCATGTCATGAGATGTTGATCTTTTTATGACCACTGCCATATGAGCTACTAGTGATATATCTTTGATATATCAGGACAAAGCATCAGCCTACCCTCCACTCTCTCTTCATTTTTCTTTTCTTTTCCTTTTTTTTTTTTTTT